>WAAB01010844.1:67148-91463 GCA_013389865.1 Piaya cayana | reverse complement strand
TGGGGAACCCCACTTGTAACTGGCCTCCAGCTGGATTTAACACCATTTCCCACCACTCTCTGGGCCCGGCCATACAACCAGTTTCCCACCCAGGAGAGTGTGCACCTGTCCAGGCCAGAGGCTGACAGTTTCTGTAGCAGAATGCTGTGAGAAACTGTGTCAAAGGCTTTCATGAAGACCATATGTATAATTGTGTATATAATGATCATAGTTCCTCCAAATGTATGTCCACATGCACATTGCAGTCTTTATGAGTATTAAGTGACAGCAGGAAGATTAACTTTCTTGCTATTTAATCAAAGGATGGGGGGAAAAAAAAGAATATCTGAGCAGCAGAGAATGACTGAATCCATGTGGAGTTATATCTTGGTTGTCCCCTGGTCCATTTATGGCTGTGGCTTGAATTAAGCCAGTATTTCTTCTACACATGCTATTTTAATAATTTTACAATTTTTCCAAAAACAAGGAATATCTCTTAATCTTGATGGAACTTTTCAACAAGAGACATAGACCTTGTACTAACTTCAATAATATGTATATGATCTCTGTCTGCTGTCTGAGACACAGCACATGTTAAAAAGTCTTCTTGGTTTTACCCAAACTGCAGGCTAGTTGTCCTTCCTTCTATGGCCCACAGACCTGTTTCCCTGATCAAGGAGATTGTTTGGAGCACATTGTAACTACCTTTCACCTTTAGTTCTTGCTAGTTTTTCTTAAAGGTACTGCTAAAATCAAGGGTCTTCTACAGCTATCCCGTCATCCACTGAGCAAGTTACTTCATAACAGAAGACAGACATACTGGTTAAATACAATTTACCCATGAAAAGCCACCTAAATAAACTGTAATTTATAGATAAATACATATGTAATTTATGTTGAAGTCCACAGTTTATATAAAAAATTACCTAAAATGAATGCCAGATGAAATGTCATGTATGTCTAAAGTCTTCTATGTGGCCAATAAATAAAGTAAGGCAATGTGGTTAAATCAAAACAAATTTCAGAAGTGAAAAAGGAAGATTCAAATTCAAGTGGGTGTCTTGAAAACACTTTTAAAATATTCCAGTTAAAGATTTTATCTCTGAATCAACAGTCACATGATATTTGAGTGCTTAGACTGTTGTAAATCTCCCAACACTTAATGGTCATACTTAAAAATTGATATTAAATGGGGTTTTTTTTCAGTGTTGTTGTAAAAGTACTAGTTAACTTAGAGGAGGTTTATCACTGAAAAATATTCAGAATACTGAGGAGAAAATGCAGAAAAGGTTTTTAGAATATTTACTTTCATATATAAGGGAATTATTCAGCAAGTTGCTTGTTATGATCTTTTAATTCAAAAATACAATTGCACTTTAAAAACATTCATGTTCATGCATGTTTCAGATTCATTACTAAGGGGTAGTCATTTGATAAAATATCTTTATATTCTGCAAACCACAAAAATTTACGACAACTCATTTGAATTCTGTTTTAAGTGAATACTGAAACATTGCTCTCAATCAAAATATATCAGAAATTTCAGCTCACAGTCATCTTGTAGCTCCCTCCAAATGTTCAGTTCACAGATAACAAACAGCGTGTACAGAGAACTGGTATCAATAGGACTCCTTATTTATATTTCTCTTTTCAGCATAATGCATAGTACATAGTATCAGGGTATGCATTCCAGCTTCGCTATGAATTTTCAGATATTCAGGGCAGTGCTTATATTAAGACAGCTAAAGAACAACTGTTAATGCCAACGTTAACTTCCAACCGCTGATAGCCAGATGAGGTTTCATCTGGCATCATGCTATGTAGCCTGAGTATCATTCCAATCCCCAAACTAGTGTTCCTAACAGAGTAAGGAAAGAACTAACAGAGTAACATAGTATCACAAAATAGCATAGTGTGGCATGACATCACATGGCATAGTTTAGCATTGAATAGAATCAAATAAAAGGTTTCTGCTAGTAGTTTTGAGTTCCTGTTTCACTTTACCTCTTTTCTCAGGCCAACTAGAAAACAATTTAGTTCAGATTAGATCAGATTACTAATAATGCAGTTTGTTAACTAATATCTACTTCATTATTACCAGTTACTGACAACTTCTGTACAAGGACAGTGAATATTACAATAGATTGTTTCTTTGCAATAATTAACCACAGTTACCTTTGCAGCAATTGTTTGATGAACATCCTGGCATTAAATAAAACTAACATTTCCCTTTCACCTCTAATTTTTTTTCTTGCAAAAACTCAGAAAATCTAGTTCTTATTTCAAAACCTGGTTTTACAGTAACAAGCAGCAACCCTGCTGTGATGTTAGCAGCAGTTCTGTTTCTTTCTGTCAGAGGTAAAAATAAATGAATTTTTTTTGTTATGATATAAATGAAGACTACTCCATTTATAATGGTCTCTAAGGGTTCCTTTCGTGAGGTGGAAAAAGTGTGATTTAAGGCCACTTTCAAGTAAATAAGAATATTTGAATTAGTTGAACATGTTTTGGTAAAAACAATATCCTCATTGTCAGGAGAATTGCAATTCTATTTCTTCTGCAAAATGTGATAGCTTTGAATCTTGCAGACTTTGTTTCTAGAATGACTTTTCCCATTTGAATCTAAAAGACACTACTTAGAAATAAACTGTTTAGTCCATATTCCATTTCCTCAGAGATCACACTTGTGAAAACTTCCACACTCATCATAAAATTCAAACACTTGTTTTTGCTGACAGGAATCTTGACAAGTACACTTTTTTTTTTTTTCCTAGAAAGAATACATTGTATCCTTTAGTATGTGCAAAGAGCTTATTTATCGTTTATTTTCTTGATGGATTCAGCAGCAGAACAGAATTTGAGTGGGAGGTTGTCTTGACCAATATTTATTGTGAATCACTTTTTTTTCTTTAAATGTTGGATATTGACTAGCCACAAGAGACTGAACTATAACTTAGGTAAGTAAATGCCTAAATTTATTGACAATCTACATGTTTGACTTAAAACTTAATCTCTCTATGGAATGGAATACATTTCTTCAGAGTTATATGCAATTTGTAATTATGGTATTTCAAATATCTCACTAAAAATATGACAGGTGCACCCAGAGATAGACCTTTGCTGCTCCATAGATTAAGGATTCCAGAAGCAGGTCTGTGTGCACTCCAAGTTCATACAAAGTGGTGTTAACCTCATACGGAGCTAGGGAATGATCATACATGTGCAGTTACTTGTCCTTTCCAGAGCTTTAACCTTCAAGAGAAAAGTGGGAACTTTTCAGATATAGAGGAGAGCTACCTTGAAGAGAAGGCCCCATTTGCCTAAACCTGTTCTAGAAGTCGGACTCAAGAGGAAGATCTGAATTTTGCAGTGTAGGTCTGAAATCTCAAGAGGAAATGCTTTGAATTTGAAAAACTTAAATATAACTAGTTTTGTTTGGTTTGATTTTGGTGTTTTTCTGGGGGGTGGGCCATGGGAACATTTATTGATCATTTTTGATTTTACTACAGACTTAGAAAAGAAAAGGGGTAGGAGGACTGCTGTAGAAATCTATGGAGATATTTTAGACAAGTATTGTGGAAGAGGGTAGAAAAATTCTGAATGATTTGTAGCTAGTTATTGAGTATTACTACTGACTTCAAGACCATAGTCATTACTCAGTCGTAGTTATCTATTTACATTTAAGAATATTATAAGAAGTATTTTACCGGCAAATGGTCTTTAGCCATTAATTAATCAATATAGTGTTGTAGCACCTGCTGTATCATCATAATATAATTTTCCTGAAAAATTTATATCTCGCTCTATCTACTGTATAATTTTTAAGACTTGCTCACAAAAATAACTACGCTTCTTACAACTTAAATATATTTAGAATTTTTCTTCTTTAAAAAAGTATTAAAACAACAAAAAACTTATAGACAGAAAATAAAAACACAGAAAATTATGATTTTTTTACACATATAAAATTAATGCTGCTATAACTACACTGTGATTAAGTGTCCATGTATCCAAGGAGGTAATCTTTGAACTGCAGGGACAGGAAGTAGATGATCTTTCAAGCCTAGTTTGAGACCTATAATCTATAATTCCATGATTTTATAACTGGAATAGAAAATATCCTCAAGAAGGTTGTCTGATCAATGCCTCCTCACCCCCTTGGCAAAAAAAATAAAAGCTCATTTTTTTATAGTTGTTAAAGTACATCTATACAAATACTAGGACATGGATTACTGTTTATATTTTTTTCAGACTTCTCAATAATTTCTAAAATTGTCCCTAGATCTTTGGCTAAGAAGTTAACATGGAAACTTCAGGTATAAAATTTACATGTACAGTGACAGTATTTGTACAGCTGTATCATCTTAATCAAGTGTTTTTTCATCTTATAGGAAATTCTGTCAAAAAATAATATGACACAGAACCCGAAAATCACAATGATTGACCCAAATGAGAGAAATCAAAGGAATGAATAAAAAGAGAATAGGAGAGGAATTAAACACGGAGTTTCATATTTAAAAGTGTATAAAAACATCATAGGTTTTCAGTATCTTGCCCCACGCTAAGGATCCTTTTCAGTATTTCTCTACAGGCTTCCTGCATGTATCAACTGGGAACTGAGAAGATAATTTTTAATTTTGTACTTTTTCATAATGTTGAAATACTGTTGGTGAGAGATCATAAGTGGGAAAGGAATCTGCAAAAATTAGTGGTAATGCTACTGATAAGGTTAGATGTTAAATGAAAAGTTCAGAAATCCCTGTGGTATCATTCAAATTAATTGAGAAATGTCTGAAAAGCTTAGTTGTAGTTCAGCTACCCACTGGTGAGAGAAGGAAGAAGACATTAGTAGGCTGAGGAATTTGAAACAGAAAATATATCTTTACAGCAAACCTATCAAAAGCATATTCTCATGACACAAGTTTAAATTTCTGTATGACTAAAAGTCTGGTTTCAGTTGACTTAGAGAAAACTGGTGATGCGTACTAACCTCAGGAAATTCAGTTAAAAAATATATTCATATTCACAATATATAGTCCAGTGAATATCTAGTTATAACACCTCAAACATTCTTAGTGGTACAGGCTCCTCAGTAAAGAAAAGTTATATCAGCATATGTGCAGGTTAAACAGCATTTTCTTGCCAATGCTACAGAAACAGAAGAGTGAAACGTGTAACTTCTTAATGCCACCACATTGCTGTGTGTTTACATTTAAGATCAATTTTTTTTTTCACATCATACTGCAGGTGACATATACTTGGCAGTTCAGTCTATCAGTATAGTATACGTCCTTGTAAAAGAATAGTGTGAAAAAGTTTGAGGTTTTTAAGAAGTTTTTGGTTTTCTAAATATGTTGATATAGTCTCCATGAACGCATGGAACTGCTTGTTGAAAAGGCTGCACCCTTTTTAGTCCACTTGCCTGTATTACATGGAAAGGAGTCTGAGGCTAAAGCAAAACAAAGCAAAACAGCTTTTTTTCTATGCCCTTTTATTCTCAAAATCAAAACAAACTAACTAAAAAAATCAGCCCCCCCCCCAAAAAAAAAAACCAACCAACCAAAAAAACCCCACCACAAAAGTGTAAAAATCCTAGATAAGGTTGTGTTATAACCAATATTGCATATAGCAATACTTGGGTACATGACATATCTATAAGCCCAGTAATTCAAAATATTCTTGGTGAGGTTTTATACTGCTGCAACATTATGAATGACAGAAAAATACAAGGGTTGCAGCAGCAGTGACAGTTACTCTTCAGTAACTTTCATGTTTCTGCACAGATTTTAATAACTTATATAACATCTCAAAAATGTTTTTTTCTGATGTAAAAAACTGTTTTGTCCAGCAAAGCTGAGAGAAATGACACCTTAAAAAGCATGAAGATAGCATTAAAATTGAGAAAACAATATTGAATGAGTATGTGGAAGTTACTGTTTTATAAAAGTGCTTCCTCCTGTTTGAATTGACAGTATGTAAGTCTTAAGGGGCTGCAGGTTAAAATTAGATCAAGACAGACCATTTCTGTTTTGTTTAGGGTTTAAAGACACATATCTGGGGGGGGGGAAGTAAAACCCAAAATCCGGTTTTCCTCTTACATTTTTAAAATTGGTTAATACCATACAGTTTCTCATAGCTTCTCTCTAATTTCTTCTATTCTATTTTTTAAAGTTATTATGCTTTTTTTTCATTGCCTTCCTTCCTGTTTTCATGAGATTCTTAAGAAATTAGTAGTATGAAGATTCTACTTATCTGTATGTGTTTCAGAACAAACAACTGCATGTATTTTGGAATAACATTTTTGCATCTACCCTATTTCTTAAGGAAATAAAAGGTAGAGAACTCTGAACATGATGGGGGAAAAAAGCCCCAATTAATGTTTTTCATTGATCTGTCAGTTTTAGGGTGCTTTGAACAAGCCTTAATTTCAGACTTTCAGTCTTAATTTCAGATTTATTTCAGTATATACTGTAGAGAATCTTTTCTTGGCAGACCTAGGTATTCCAGAAGGTTTCAGAAAGTGTAAACTTTTGCAATATGATAAATTTCTGACAGCTTCTTTCCCTGTATTGTCTCTAACTAATGATGATTTGAATATAAAAAAGATTTCAGCGGATATATTCTATTTTGTATTTCATAATTTACCTTGCAGAAACTTTTGATGAAATACCAATAATTGATTTCATGTGTTTGAATGGTCAAATTATGTTACACCTCTAATGAGAATACTTGTCCTGCAAATAAGGAGAAATTGTTCTATAGCAAGTTTGTCTATGTGACAAGTTCTTTCTTGATAATAGTTTTATAGCAAAATAAATATCTTAAACAATGAATCAGTGCTCCCTCCATACAGACCTTCAGAAATGTGCAGAAATAACTATATGATAATGATTATCCTGAAAGGCCATTCATCATTTAATTAATTTCAGTTCAATCGCCAGTGACCTTGCTTATCCTTACCCATTACTCCCTCTGAGATCAGAATGGAATACCTGAGAACAAGTCTATCAAGCAGGCTTAAGTCTCTTTGAAAAAACAACATGACATTAGTGGACTCAAAGGGGTGATGGGAAGATCAATTTTTGCTGAGGTTGTCCAATCAGTCATACACAACTGCATTAACATTGCTTCAGTGTTCTCCTTGTCATTACCATCATTCTGGTCACCCAATGCACTGCCTATGAATGTGGTAAAAGACCTGACCCAGATGCAAAAGGAGATCAGGAAAAGCATAGTGCTTCATCTGGAAAAAGAAGAAGAGGCAGCAGGGACTGTTTATTCTGATGCAGAGACATGTAGTCTGTATTGATTAAGTCAGGGAAGCCAAGACTATATGACCTTTTAAGGCTTAGCAACAGATATCTTCCACAGTGAAAATGACAGGAGGTACATTGTAAACACATCGTTTAATGTTGTACATCAGTTCTGGAAAAAATATGCATTCAGTACTAGTTGAATATTAATGTAGATTTATATTACATGTAAGCATAGAGTTGTCAATATCTTCTTATCTAATATTTGATATTTTTTAAATATATAAGTAAAAAATCCTCTTTTCTCAATTACTTACTGAAATCTTAAATCAAACAACCATGCACAACTCAAAAGAACTTACCTTCCAATGCTGGGCACTTCTCAGAATATAGAAATACTGGACTAAAAGTCAGGTTATTAGCAGAGTTTTAAAATCAACTGTCTAATTGTCATTTAACCAGATCTCACCTCAGCTTCTACTATATATATCTTTTAAACAAACCCAAGTAGTTTTGAAGAGGGCACAAATCAAATGGTTCCATGTGCTTTTAAAATAAAAGGTAAAGTTTAATAGACCGCCGTATACGATCAACAAAGCTGAAAAGATGTTTTCCTGTTAGTTGCAACCTGATTTGAACTGTGACATTATCTTATGAGCTGTAATACTTTCCTAAGCAGTATCTATAGTGACAAGAAGAAGAAAATAGAGAACTAAATAATATTATTCAGCCACAAGCAAGTTAAAATATGCTTTTTAAAAAGCTTAGGCATTGCTAATACTCCCAGTCTTTTGCAGATTGAGACTGTTTTGACTCACATGGAAACGAAAAAGAAAGCTGCAATTATATGCAAGTATAGAATCACTGCTGTGCAAAGTTTCAGCTTTCTTCTTTGATAATTCTCCAGGTTACTAATTGCAGTTTGACTGCCAAAATAAATTTATCGGGTTAGTAACTGCCTTTTTAAAGGGAATTGAAAAACCAGAATTTTTATTGAAATGAAAGAGATTCATATGAAATTTCTCAGCAACAATCTTTCAACTTTTATGGTAAATGTTTTGTATATAAATAAATAAATAAATGAAATAAATAAAAAAATAAATCCTCATCATATATTATGACCATTCACAATTAAAGTGTGTTTAGCTGGGAAACCACTCGGATTAAATCTACTCTATGATACAGGAGAGTTGATTTCTGGTTCCCTGGAGGTGATTAAGCTTTGAATAAAAGGCAATACTAAGTAAAATGTAGGAAAATTAAGGGTTTTCTCATTTTATTTTTTGAGTGCATGGTAGTCTTAGTTACTGTTTAAAAAAAATAACTATTTTAAAATCTGTCCAAGTTGAAAAGTGGGAAAGGAAAGCACTTCCATATCTAGTCACGTCTATCTGTACCACCTACCTAAACAGATACATAGATGGATAGAGGGTGGTAAGACAGGTGAAAATATTTAAAAATTTAAATATGGCTTAATTTAAGGTACATACCAATGGAGGCCATTGGAAAATGCAATTGAGAACAGTAAGAATATATTTCTCCCCTCTGTAAAATTAGGCTTAATTTGCCTCCTCACCTCCCTCAAAGTAAAAGTAGTACTACCTAATGGCATCAAGCCATCATCAGGCTTTATCGTACTGATACCAACACCTGAGTGGTGGACTTAACATTGACAATGGAAAATACATCTTAAAATGTGTAAGAAGTGTATATTTTCAAGGACACAGGCTCTATGTTCCTGTTCTGCTTTACAAAACATAAAATTAAGGGTGATACAACTTGTTTTGATACAACTTGAACAATATTTTTCAGGGGTGCATATTCGAAATTAGTGCTGACTGTGATTTATTTATCTCAATTTCTGTAAAAATAAGATAGATCTAATCTGTAAAATATTTTTTTCTTTAGAGGTCATTAAAAAGCAGGAATTTTTGTATGTTGCTGCATACTTAGTGAATGCCTTAAGACTTCACTTTTTAATCCCTCAGAAAATAAGATAAATTATACAGCTGAGTATTATAGATCCAGTTGATGGTTTCTCTCTCCAGATACTGGTTATCTGTAAATCATACTAGCTAATGCAGAGTATCTCACAGCTTCTGCCTTGGATATAATAAGTATTCAGCAAGAACTGATGACTAATATGAAGCAGTAATATCCAGATGAACCCTCAGGATCCAAAAAGGAACTGAAAGCAGCATGAGAAACATTGTGTCATCCTGAGTTGTCAGGGTCACCATATTGTCCTTCAGATTGGCATATCTTCAGAACTTGAACAATCAATAAAACTATCCAGGATCATGCATTAATGAAGCATGTCAATGTAATACAAATTTTTAAGCTCAGTAATAGACAATGCTATTGAAATTACCCCCAAAGATGAAGTAAACTTTATAAACTATGACCACCTTGTTTATGACATGGAAAAAGTAAAGCATAGTAAATCAGTTTGTGTTAGCAGCAAGGAATAAAAAACTACTATGCATTTAGGGCATTCAGATGGAATTCCTATAGAGAAAATACACAAAAGAAGTACTGCATATTAAATAAAATAGAATATTTGCACATAAAAATATTAATACAAAAATGCAGAAGCACTTATGAATATATAAAGAAAATGCATGTGGAAAGATAAAGCACAGAAACAGAAAAATCAGTGAAATGGATGAAATGAAATCATACAGGAATGCCAGATGGAAGAAAATCAATATGAAGAAAAAGAAAAAAATAATCTCAAAATTGAGATAATGCATTGGAAAACTCTGTGAAATGATAGAAACGAAACTAATAACATTTCCATTAAAACCAATTAAGAACAAAGTAATGAAGAAGAGAGCTATGACACAGTGGAAAAAGTAATTCATCTCATTTTTTTTCATCTCAAACACACTTTTTGGGGGGGTTGGGTTTTTTTGGTAAATATATAATATCATTAAAAAGGTGAGAGTTCTGGTATTTTATTCCCAGAAAACTCTGATATCACGTCTGAGGAAGTCTTTAATATGCACGGCTTCTTGAGAATTCCTGAAAATGAAGATTACTGCTAGAGTGTTACTTGCTATGAAATACTGTGTTTTGCATTTACCATCATTCAGAACTTCAGCACAGTGTGATGAAGGTGTATGTTTCACAATACAACATTTTTATTGTGCAGATACTTTTACATGTGTCATATGTGACCACTATACACCATTTAAAGACATTTACTATGGCAATCAAAAGTCCATTTTGATCAAAAGTACTAGGTTTAAATAAACACTTAAACGCTATTAAGTTGTTCATGCCCAATTTAAATATTACTATAAGTTTGCATTGCTGAGTATATTTTAGCTAAAATATGTTTCTTATGGTGTATTGCATTTTGAAAATGGGACCTGATGCAAATCTGATGGTGTTGACAAGCAGTCACATCCTGGAGTTGGAAAAAGAATAAGATGAAAAAACACCTTGCTTGAAATTATATTCTGCCTCAGTTGTTTGCACCTCCTGAAGAGTTTAACATGCCCGGATAATAGATTTGTTTTGTGACATCTATAATACCCCCTTGCATCATTGATACAGGAACACACACACACTTTAGTAAATCTTATTTATTAATCACATTTATTTATTTATCTATTTATTCATGTTACAGCTTGTTCTATATATGGCTATTCTGGCACTAATTATAGAACAGATTGTGTTGGGATTTCTACAGGACTGCACTATGGCAATACAGATTAAGCAATTAACCTTGATGTCACTGTAATTATTAGGATACTTTAGCAAAATGAACTAATTTCCCCACAGGATGTTCTACTGAAATCAACTTCCACTCTTTTTGATATGCCAAAATAGAAAATGTTAATGGAAAACTAAGTTTGCAATTTTAATAATCTGTTGGGTATACAGACCTTTTCAGCAGTCGTGTTTAAGTCTTTCACACAATCCCTCACTTTAAACTCCCAATATATCTTTTTTGATATAGATTTATAAAAATTTCTGTATTGCATATGATAATATTGCACATGATAATTAAACAACATAAAATATTCTATGAGGATCAGCAAAGAATAGGAAATAAGGAAAAAAAGAGGAATATAGCATACTTATTTTCTGTATCTTTACCACACAACTTCTGACCTTAAACAAATCTTATTCTAAGATACGTAGCCAAAAGGAGCTAGTTCATATTTACGTTCTCTACAACATGAACCTTTAATATGCAAGTAATGAAACTACTGGTATACAATATCAGAATAATATGTACTGAAATCTAGTTAATTTAAAAAAAAGTGAAATATTTGGGCTTCTTATTAATATACATATTTAAATTTAAATATATTTTTAAAGCCTAAATTAATTAATTTTAAAGACCTAAATTAATTTGTTTAAAATGCTACATAATTTTTATACTAGCTCATATGAAATCTATATTAATCTAGAAAAGAACCTTTAAAATCTCTTGATTGTGGTCTTTCATGTTTATAAGAAAGAGAATATCTGTCCTGTAGAAATTCCTTTGTCAAGGACAGTGATTTTCTTCAGTCAGTCATTACATTTCAATCTTTACATGTAACAATATAAAGACTAATTGAAAAAGCAAGATTATATATATTCAAAGGACTAGAAAATAAATAGACCAGGTGCAAGGATTACTTTATTATATTATTTAAAGAAACGTTTAAACAACTTCCCTCTGTTTTGGTACAGTTTTATGAATATAAATTTCAATTTGTTTCAATACTATTTAAAATTCAGAGTAGTTACTTGGTAAGCTAACAAAATACATGTAAAGAATAATTACTACAATGCATTCAGTTGTATCTATATAAAAATTAAAGAATAGAAAAATTAAAAATTTAAAAATTAAAGAATAGTAACTTATTCACATTTTTGTTATTTCATTTACCTTCCTGCACTGAACTTTTTGACATACAACTGACTATAAAACCACAGGAAAAAGATAATGAACATGAACTAAAATTTTTTTTTCTTTTTCTTTTTTTAGATTAGGGAAAAACACATAGTCACACATATTTTTTTGAAATTTTTTAGTGCAGCATGTGTGCATAGCACTGAAGGATGTAGAAGCGGCTAACTAATTTATTTATAAATGGAACTGAAGGTACTAAATACTGCAGCAGCAAATCTCAAAACAATACTTTTTTTTTTTTTTTAAAAAAAAAAATGAACAATTCTTGAAATTTTTCATTTTTNTACCACACAACTTCTGACCTTAAACAAATCTTATTCTAAGATACGTAGCCAAAAGGAGCTAGTTCATATTTACGTTCTCTACAACATGAACCTTTAATATGCAAGTAATGAAACTACTGGTATACAATATCAGAATAATATGTACTGAAATCTAGTTAATTTAAAAAAAAGTGAAATATTTGGGCTTCTTATTAATATACATATTTAAATTTAAATATATTTTTAAAGCCTAAATTAATTAATTTTAAAGACCTAAATTAATTTGTTTAAAATGCTACATAATTTTTTATACTAGCTCATATGAAATCTATATTAATCTAGAAATGAACCTTTAAAATCTCTTGATTGTGGCCTTTCATGTTTATAAGAAAGAGAATATCTGTCCTGTAGAAATTCCTTTGTCAAGGACAGTGATTTTCTTCAGTCAGTCATTACATTTCAATCTTTACATGTAACAATATAAAGACTAATTGAAAAAGCAAGATTATATATATTCAAAGGACTAGAAAATAAATAGACCAGGTGCAAGGATTACTTTATTATATTATTTAAAGAAACGTTTAAACAACTTCCCTCTGTTTTGGTACAGTTTTATGAATATAAATTTCAATTTGTTTCAATACTATTTAAAATTCAGAGTAGTTACTTGGTAAGCTAACAAAATACATGTAAAGAATAATTACTACAATGCATTCAGTTGTATCTATATANAAAAAAAGAAAGGAACAACTCTTGAAATTCTGCATTGTCTACCTTGTAGCAGAATGAGTTTTTCTTTTTTAAAAAAATCTTGATGAAATTGAGAAAAAAATAGTCTTAGAAAATATGTTGTCATTTCAGGCTGTTATTTCCCACTTCCCAGCTGTATTTATTTAGAGGAATGTTGAATTCTATGGTTTTTAATGAAAGAAAAATACTTGTGTATTTTCTGGGTTTTGTTTATTGTGGGGTTTTTGTGTTTTTTTTTTTTTTTAANTTAAAGAATAGAAAAATTAAAAATTTAAAAATTAAAGAATAGTAACTTATTCACATTTTTGTTATTTCATTTACCTTCCTGCACTGAACTTTTTGACATACAACTGACTATAAAACCACAGGAAAAAGATAATGAACATGAACTAANTTTTTTTTTTTTAAATAGTGAACATTTACAAGAACTTAAGTAGACAGAGACATAACTGAAATGGAGCTGTTTACACAGGGGTATGTAATAAAATGAGAGGGAAAACTTAAGAAAACTTTGTCTAAGACAGTCGAGATACTGATAGATTTACAGTATTTTAAAGAGAAAGGGAACTTAATATGCAAGTCTCTTTCTGCAGAAATCACTGTTTTTATTGCAAACAACAGGACTACTCTAACTACTGTGCCTCAAGCAGTGCATTTATCTGATTCCTCCCAGCACAATGCAGTATCATTTCTCTCTCCTGCTTTGTCTACAGGAGTCATTGCTAAAAGCAGCAATTTCAGTAATACATTCCCAAAAGACATTGGAAGAACAGAGGAATCCACCACTGGCTGACTGTGACCATTCATGTTTATAATTACCTCCAAATTACTTCTTCTGTAGCCTTTCTTTCACCTGAGTGTGTTTCACTATGTTCCTCTGCTTTGCAGGTACTTGTATTTAAGTAAAACCTTGTCCAACTTTAATACCTTAAATGCTTCAGTATATTTGAATATGCTTGTAGCATGCCAAAGCAAACATTGACTACTGAGAATCACTTGCTAGTCATTCTCTTTGTGAGCTGGAAATTACCCAGTTGGAATATTTAGTTAAGTGCTTTGAAGGTGTTTTATTTCACCTATGAGGTGACAGGTAACTTCCAGGAAAGTACCACAAATGCACAAGTTATAAAGAGAAATACAGAAATTAAAAAAGTGAAGCACTTCACTGGAATTCCTTTAATGGCTGAATGCAGAGAAAATAAATAAAGAAAAATGGAATTATCAACATAAATGTTTCCATAACCAATAAATTCCCATAATTTATACATTACTGTTTTATTTTTCATATGAGCAGTATAATTGCAATGGGGCAAAAGAAATACTCTGAAATTTTTTGATCTGAAATGTTAAAGGATCAGGTTTGTTAGAACTACACATAAGGGAAAATAAGACACAAATAACTGTAAATGAAGACAACATTTCATATTTTCTGTATAACATAAATTGATATTTTCAAATCATCTTTACTTAATTCAGTAATATATACAGTAGTAGTAATATAGTAATTCTAATAATTGAACTAAAATATTAACTACTATTAAATTATAAAGAAATTTTCTTAGAAAACAGATTTAAATGAAATTACAACTTTCACTTATTCATTCTTCACTTTTGAAATATTCATATCCACTATAAGAAGGAAATTGAGATTGTATAAGTCCAACAAATGTATGTATAGCTTTTTTTAAAGAAAAAGGTTTTCTGCCTGTTCTTCACACACAATGGAAATACATTTAGACACCTCCATCACTGATACTATTAAAAGCTTTTACTGAAAGAAAGAATTGTCCTCCTAAGGTACGGTTCCCAAGAAATCTACAAGAAAACAATAATTACCTTCTCAGGTATTAGTCCAACTACTATTTCTTTTGGCCACAAAATTTTATTGACATCTTAAGCTTTCACTAAGCCATATAAGACAGAACCACAGATAGTCTTAATTACCAAGTTCAAATAAGCAAGCTTCTGTAATATACTAAGAAATCGTTGAATCAGTGTCATGAGGCCTCCAAAACTAAAAGTAATAATGTACCAAGGGTGAGTTTACACTGCAGTAGGTCAGATTCTATGGTGACTGTAGTTCTGATCAATGCAGCACTCCTTGTGGCCTCAAGAAACATATAAGGTTTTTAGTAACTATAATTCAATTTATTTAAACATACTTTTCTGTGAGAGTGGGATGAAAAGCCATGAAAAGCAAACCTTGAACAACTATTTTCTGTATAACATATTGTAATGTAACTTTTAATGTATTTTCTTCCAAAGTGAAATGTAAGCTTTCGTCATAGAGACTCATTGCAATTAAGTCATTTATATACAAGTGTGAGAAAACCTGTTTTCCTTAGGTCATTATCCCCATCTTTGCAGGACAACTGAATCCACCTTCTTTGGTCTTGCGATGGCTTCTTTTCAAAGTTTTTTTTTAATTTTTCCACTAATTATATTTTAGATTAAATTAGATTTGCTTAGATAAACTCACCTCATCCATCAACTATTGCTGAAAACATTGATTTCAAAATTATTTTTGTCATGTGTTGTGTCTTTGTCAATAAGATAGCCAAAATGCTACTTTATTTTTGCAGCTCAGTCTTGTTCCTAGCATCCTTTCATGCTGCTTTCTACCTATGTGACATAGTATGAATCTTCTTATGTGAAGAAAATAGAATTTGAAATTGTTTTAATATGCATGAGAGTGGAGCAACGAATTGGTAAAATGACACACTTTATTGGCAGGGTTACTACATGAAGACATGTTAAGGCATATTTGTTGTGTATTTGTTAACCCATGTCAAGTTTAATGATACAAAATTATTCCAGACATACACATTTTTTTATCAAAGAAAGGGCAAATAAATCAATTAAACTTTAATCAGTTTTCCTACAAGGCATCTTGGTCAGTGAAGTTTTCTGAAATTTTAACAGATATCTTTGGATATTGCTTGCTTAGTGAATAGGTAACCTATTTTTTTTTAGAAAATACTTGTCTTTATGATTTCTTTTAGACTACTTCTAAGCTGTGCAAGGCATAAATGTTCTAGGAGCTAAGACTTAATAATGTGATAAAATGACTTTGTTGTAGGCTCAGTAAATTAGTAGTAAATTAGAAAATTACTTGAAGTAGAATATCTAAATTTAATCTCTTTTTATGATTTTCCTTCTCTGGTTCTACAAGGATAGATAATTTCAAAAACACAGGAAGAATGGAAATATTTCACTAATATATTTAGAAAATAATATGTATAATAAAGCAAAGTGTAGAGACTTTAGATGGACTGGTTTCATATTTCTTCTACATGATGAAAATAATATAAGCAATAGAATAAAACTACAAGCTGAAACATACATTCACTCAAAGCACAACTTTCCTTGGTTTCGCAGGAAGGAAGGCAGGATTTGCTTCCATCCCCCATTCAGTGATGTTAATTTTTTAAAGCACTTTCTTATATTCAAACATTATTTGTAGCAGATCAGGTAATATTTACTAGTACTGTATTAAATGTCATAATCATAGTTTGTCATCATCTTCATGTCTGATATACAATGGCTACTTTGTGCCTCAGGGAACTGTCCCTCTGCTTCTCTCAAGAACATAATTTGGGTTTCTTTTGCCTCACATGAAGCTTTTAAAAATTACCCAAACAAGCAAGTAGCATTTTTCATGATCAGATGTTTAGAGCTGTCCAAAATCAGTCTTAATCCACATTGCAGAATTCGTTGTCCAGTTCATGCAGTTGTGTAAATTCAGGAACTTTAACTTTGTGATTTTCCACATTGATTTCAGGACTGTAGCTGTTTTTCCAATCAATCTATGAGTCAGATATTTAAAATAGGCTTCCTATAACCTATAACTTTTGATAAGAAGGATTCATATGAATAAGAAGGGAGTGTCACAAGAAAGAGAAGAGTTATTGAATACAACTGTATTATCTCTTATGAATGAGTAGATACGTGTAGATATGTGAATGCTAGACAAGTGTTTTGAGATTCACTACACCTTTTTTTATTTTTTAACTCACACTGTCAGCTTACTGAAAACCAGTGTTGGAGACAGCATGCTGGATGCAAAAAAAAGCCACAATCCTACTTTGCTCTTTGCTCTTGCTATTCAGTGGTAATATTCTACCTCCTGCTGGGCAATCTGACAGCCTTAAAAATCATTCCTCCTCCTTAAGACAGATTTACAAGAGCATTTGGGGGAAAATGTGCCTCTGCCTTTCCAAGAGATGAGATTGGGGCTTTTTTGTGTGTGACAATACTACTACTATCTAATGGGCAGATTAATTCAAATTTATTTAAATTTTCATGAAATCTTTGAGTTGGAGAGTATGGAAACAACAATCTGTTCATACAACACAGGTCAGAAATTTAGAATAGTATATTTGAGTTCTAGTGGCATGGGTACCTAAGTGAATGATGGCAGTGGTATGAATGTATTGATTAATTTTTTGCACAACAGCAGAGGTTACCACGGACACCTAGAGATCATCGAGTCCTGACTCCTAAACAATTTAGCATCATGCTCAGCTAAAAATTAAATATCTTCAAGGACAAAGACACACAAACCCATTTCATTGTTTGACAACTATCACAGTAACTGGATTTTTCTTACACTTGAGTGGAATTTTCTTGAATTTATGCCCATTACCTCTTGTCCCATTACTGGACGTGACTAAGAAGCATCTGGTACCATATATTTTGCTCTCTCTTATGAGAAATTTGTAGACATTTTCCTGTCTTTCTCCTTCTGTCAGCCTTACTTGGGTTTTTGGGGGGATTAGGGAGGATTTGGTTTATTTGTGTATTTGTTTTCTCTCATATATATACCTTATGTTTTATAACGAAAGTTTCCTAAAGTCAGAAGATAAAACCTGAGAACACATTATAATTATTCAGTTTGATAAAAATGGAGGAGAAAATATCTCAGGACAAATATGAGATTTATTGCTCATTATGTACACTGTTTAGTTTATTGCTGTACAGCTTTAAAAGCTTAAAAGTTTTCAGTATATATTCCTGACTGTTTTGGGAATTTATTTGAAAGAGATTGGCATGCTCAGTTAAAAAAAATTACATTGACTTAATAAGCAACATATTTATATAAAAGCATAATGAAAAGTGAAAACTATAATTTAGGCCTTTTCAAACCAAGCTCTAGATCTGTCGAGTAACACACATTGGTTTTTTTGGATAATTGCTGGGAATGAAGACAACAGTACCTGCCTAGTGGAGGAAACTTTAAGTTGTATTCCTTAAACTTTTCTACAGATTTTGCATAGTAAGAAAACGAATTAGACATATACATTTTTTCTATCATTATTTTTAGACCTCTAAGTTTGTAACAAGATTCTAATTTTTTTTTAGAATAATAACAAAATATTTCCCTTCTCAGGACTATTATTCACAGATTTGCTTATCCAAACTGGTTAGTTATCTGATATATAGTATAGATTTGCAGCTACAGTAGTGCTGATGAAAACTGGTTTGTTTCAGAGTAATAAACATGGAGTCAGAGGGTGAAGTCAGACCTGTTGTCAAAAGTAAAGGAGTGTGCATAGCCCATACTAAGCATTTTTTGGAGATCAGTTGTAGTGTAACTATTTAGTACCAATTTGGTGTTGCTGCATTCTGGAAAAAAGGCAATTGGGACTAATGTTTAGATATGAACAGACCTGCTCAAATAAGTGATTGACTTTTGGTTGGTTAGTTAGTCATTTGTTAATTAATTTATTCTTGAGTTAAATGAAGGATACTGGAAATATTTGCAGTCCTGTCAACTGTGGGATGAATTTCTGAAGGCGCTTTTTTTTTCTCAAAAATGCTTTGTTTATAATTAATGACAGATACAGGTTGTCATAGTCACTAAAATAAGTTAACTGGAACACATTTGATGGCTGAGTTATACAGAAGTTCAGACTAGATAATCTAATTATTCCATTAATACAACTTGAAATCTGTTATTGTGCCTGAGGAGTTAAAAGTATAGAAGCATAAACAGATAAATGAGACAAATACGAAAGATTAAAATTTTCACTAATTGTTCTTGCTATTAGGAGAAGCATCTTAAAGTCTGTAATCATCCCAATGTTAGGTGCAAATTCTATAACAGAGATTCTCATTTTTCAGATTCAAGTAGAGAGAAATAGATACCTCTTAAGATGAATAATCCCATAGAAATCACATTACTCACCTCGAAAAGTATATGGTTTGAACTGAATAATTGCTCCCTTTCTTGAGAGCTATTAGAGTAAGTTGAGTTTCCTTCATACATACTATCCTATCTTTTCTAGACCCATTACATTTCTAGGTAGTTTTTTCCGTAGACATGTCATTTCCCCCTTTTGACCATAGAAGCAGGGCTTAGTTGCTGAACCGTGTGTATCTTATTCACCAAGACGTATTCACCAGGTCATCAGCTACTTTTCATGCCTGCTGAAATCTGTATGGTACTAGATATCTATATTTAGGCAAAGAACATCTACTGAAAGCGACATAGAATGATAGAACCTTTTAGGCTGGGAAAGACCCTTAAGATCTGTGGTGAAGGAGATGGGGATGCTGATTGATAAGGCACTTGGCAGGATCTGGCAATATGCACTTGCATCCTAGAAGGCCAACAGGATCCCAGGCTGCATCAAAAGAAGCATGACCAGCAGGTCAAGGGACACGATTCTCCCTCTCTTTTCCATCCTTCTGAGACGCCACCTGGAATATTTTGTCCAGTTCTGGAATCCTCAACATAAGAAGGATATGGAACTGTTGGAACGAGTCCAGAGGACAGCTGCAAAAATTATCATAAGAATGGAGCACCTCCGCTATCAAGTCAGGCTGAGAGAGTTGGGGTTTTTCAGCCTGGAGAAGGCTCTGGGAACACAATATAATGGCCTTACTATACCTGAAGAGGGCATACAAGAAGCCTGGGGAGGTACTTTTTACAAGGGTATGCAGTGATAGGATAAGAGGAACTGGCTTTAAGTTGACGGTAAGGCACTGGAATAAGTTGCCCAGGGAAGTGGTGGATGCCCCCTCCCTGAAAAGTGTTCAAGGCCAGGCTAGATGAGGCCTTGGGCAGTCTGATCTAGTGGGAGGTGTCCCTGCCCATGGCAGAGGGGTTGGAACTAGGTGAACTTTATTGTCCCTTCCAACCCAAACCACTCTACAATTCTATAATTCTATGATTCTATGGTCATTGAGTCTAACTACAAAACTAATACTGTCAAGTCCCTGACTAAACCATGTCCCTAAGAAGCGCCACATCTACACACCATACTTTCAGAGATGATGATTCAATCAATTCTCTGGACAATCTGTTCCAATAATTGACAACCCTTTTGGGGCAGCAACATTTCCTAATATCCTGTCTAAATCCCCCTGGTGCAACTTGAGTTCATTTCCCCTTGTCTTATCACTTGTTACTTGAAAGAAGAGACCAACATTTGCCTTATTACAATCTCCTTTCAGGTTCTCCAGACCTAAAATTCTCAGTTCCCTCAGACACTCCTCTTAAGACTTGTGCTCCAGACCCCTTACCAGCTTTGTTGCCCTTCTTTGCACACACTCCAGCAATTCAATGTGTTCTTGTAATGAGGCAGTCAAAGATGAGTAGAGTATTTGAAGTGTGGCCTCACCAGTGCTGAGTGCAGGGTGAACATCACTTCCCTACCCCTGCTAGCCACACCATTTCTTATACAAATCAGGATGTTCTTGGCCTTCTTGGCCTCCTGGGCACACAGCTGTCTCTTATTGAACTGGTGTTCTACCAATACCCCCAGATCCTTTTGTACCAGGCAGCTTTCAAGCCATTTGTACCCAAGGCTCTAGCATTGCATGGGGCCCAAGTTGTGGCCCAGGTGCAGGACCCATCACTTAGCCTTGTTGAACCCTATACAACTGGCCATGACCCATCAATCCAGCCTGTTTAAATCCCACTGTCATAACTTCCTTCCCTCAAGCATGTTAACACTCTTGCCCATCTTGCTGTCATCTCCAAACTGAATGAGGGTGTACTTGATTCCCTCATCTGGATCATTACTAAAGATATTAAACAGAACTGACCTAAATAGTGAGCCCTGGGGAACACTTGTGACTGGTCACCAATCAAATTTAACTCCATTCACCACTACTGATTGGGCTGGAAATCCAGTTTTTTACCCAACAAACAGTACACCTGTTCAAGCCTTGAGCAGCCAGTTTCTCCAGGAGAACGCTTTAAATGTACTGTGGAAGCAGTGTTTCTATGAGAGGAAAAAGCAAGAACTGTTCAAATGGCTGTTACAGATGTCATGTAAAGGATATCCTATTAAAAAAAAATAGCAAACCAAACCAAAAACCCCTCTCACCACCCTTAAACCTCACAATACAGTAAAAAAAAAAGGAAAAGAAAAAAAGGAAAACAATTATAAAAAGGTTTCAAGAAAAAAAATATTATTTAGACACTGACACAAAATATACCCAGTTTTGCTCTGCTAAGCAAAACAATTTCTAAAACTGTGCTATGCTATGCAAAGCAGTTTAATGCCAGCATTATCAGAAAAATTGGAGGTATTATCATGTAGTTGAAGAGTTATATGATGGGACTGAGGAGGAATGTTGTTCTGTGGATATAAGCAATTCCAAACACAGTGTGTATGCAAAAATGTATAGTCTAAATATTTTTACTGTCTTAGGAAGTTATCCTCATTCTGTCAAGTTAGTGCTGGAAGCTGGCCCAACAGTTTCTGTACTGACATAAATCTATACACCTAAAATGCTTTAGAGGTTTACTATATACTAAACCTCGATTAAATCCAGAGAGATACTGAGGAATGAGATTTCTGTGGTAAAGTGTTTGCAAGTAAATATGACTTCTGATTCCTATTGAATACCTGCTGGATTGTATATTATGCATAGTGATATTCATGTCCTAAAGGAAAAATGACTTGCTGCTGTGCTCATGCAGATAGCAAATAATTTCAAAACCTCCAAAGACTATTATAACCACAGACTCTTGAATTCTGCTTTTATAAGTAACAAGGTCACTGGAAAAATGTCTACTCGAGAAAAAGATTTGCTCAGAAGGGTAAAAATCAGTTATGTGTTGTAGAAATTATAACACTTACCATTTTAAGTGGGAGATATTGTATTCCAAAGGATTAAAATTTAGTCCTAAGAGAGTAATGAATAAATCGAGTGTTCCCAGTGAAGTTTAAGTATTGTATCAGCTTTAAGGAACTGCTGTGATTACAGCCATCTATTTCTGCTAACTGAGAAATTATTTGCAATACTTTATTTGTGAAGTAAAACTGCCTTTTTTTTCCTTATTTTAAGAGTGCTTGACACCAAGTAATGCTACTAAATATGTCACAGATCTCAAAACATTCATGTGTTGATCCTTTTCCACTTTAAATATGAGTATTATAGACCTGTGTAAGCACCTAACCATTTTCAAAGGATGATGTTTGCATTCCTCAGTAACATGCCTGGAACACAGTGTTGTCTTGGTGGTGCTGTGTTTGATCAGACTACCTAAGTTCATGGAAAAATACTGTGCAGATTACAGTGTATCCACACAACAGGGTTGAAATTGGACTTGACCACACATTGCTTGAAATGATCTTTAATTCAATGTATAATTTCTCAAAGAAATCTACAATATGAAGCTCTCTATTCTGCCCCAATTATAAAACCCCCTGCCTTCTCTTAACTTGCACATATCACCTTATGCTATCAATATTTTCTCTGGACTGTTACCTTTGTAAAACTATTGGATACAACTTAACTTTGCCCTGGAAGGTTGCTTCTCTATTAGAAAAATAACCCAAAACCTACCCTATAAATACTTCAGGATTTATGCTCGCTAATATGGTGTAACATAGCATTATGATTATTAATATCCAAGATTTACAATTTAGCATCACACTAAATACTACATTTAAGAATACTGCATTTGCTAAAGAACAGTTATAGAAGTTGATAAAAAATGTAGGTTTAGAAGGAAGAAAAGGTTTGCCTTATGGATTCTAGAAAAATGAATAGGAATACAACTTTTGTCCAGTAATTCAAATTACACATAGGCCATCATCTTTTTGACAACAAAAACTGTAAACAAGAAAAAAAAAATCCTTTATCTGCAAAACAGTAAACTGACGCATGACATGGTTTTTGTTTAATAATTGCTTTACAGCAGTAAAAAAAGAAACATCTGATCATCTATCTGCAAATTATTTTTTTAACCTACTTCTCATCATTTTTCCCAGAATAGCTGTCCCAGGGGAGATCATCTGACAAATATCCTGCCAGGTGTAAACAGCCATGTCAGTGGGCTAGAGACTACATTTTGAAAAGCTGCAAAATATAATCATAGTTATTTAGCAGAGGTAACACAAAGTTTTGTTTCCTACTTCTCTTCTGTTCTTTCTGCCTCTCCAAATCTTGAGATTATGTAAACATCTCAGAAAATAACTAAAATGACAGATGCTGATTTCCCAGCTGCCTTGTGCAATTGGGGAAATAATAGCCACTTCCAAATTCTCTGAGGTTAGCCTAAGCAGAATGCTTAGCTCATTACCAAATACAGTGTCTTTATTACTCCTGGTCTATATGCAGGAGAAGATGTTGAGAAAGAGAGTAGTTTAGAACAGGTACTGAATTACTGTCAATGTCCATTTTTTACCCTAAGTCTCTATTGAAGTTATGGAAGGTTCCAGAGTATGTTTGTTCCACCTAATTTCCAGTACAAACACACATTCAAAGTGTAGGTAAGAACACTTGCTGCTTTGTATGGAGGTATACTTCTCTAAAAAAGACTTTTAAGAACAGTGTCTGGAACTTGTTGGAACTGCCCTTAGCAAGTCCCTGTTGAGTCAAGAACAGACTTCAACTCTGCTGTGTTATTTTAATAATCTGCAACTCAAATAAAACTAATCTCTCATTTCTACTGTGAAGGCAATCTGAAGCAGTAAAGGTATCTCAGCAGTTGTTTTATCCTACACCAAAGGTCTCCTTCTCTGGGAACTGCTAACTTTGACACAGTTTCTCACAGCATTCTGCTACAGAAACTGTCAGCCTCCGGCCTGGACAGACACACACTCTCCTGGGTGGAGAACTGGTTGGCTGGCCGGGCCCAGAGAGTGGTGGTAAATGGAGTTAAATCCAGCTGGAGGCCAGTCACAAGTGGGGT
>WAAB01010844.1:38300-66529 GCA_013389865.1 Piaya cayana | reverse complement strand
TAAACTATCGTCTCATTTTTTTTTAGCTACATTCTTGTTTTGCAGAAGACACAACAATTTATAGCTTTCTGCAAATAATTGTAGCTACAGAAAAGACTTCATAAGGTATAAAGGGAAGAGACAAGCATGGCTGAGTTGAGATCTGCTGGTAAACTAAAAAGCAAGAGGGAACTGCACAGGCAGTGGAAGCAGAGACAGGGAACCTGGGAAGTGTATAGGGACGCTGCCCAGTTGTGTGGGGATGGGGTCAGGAAGGCCAAGGTGCAGCTGGAGCTGAACTTGACAAGGGAAGCAAAGAATAACAGAAGGGCTTCTATAGATGTGTCAACCAGAAAAGTTAAAGAAAATGTAACCCCACAGAAGAATGAAAATGGTGACCTTGAATCAACAGACAAGGAGAAGGTAACAACGATTTTGCCTCAGTCTTCACCAACAACCAATTTCACACCTTTCCTCAGTCAATAGACAACAAGATGGAGACTAAGGGGGTATAGACCCTCTCTATGTAGGGGAAGATAAGGTTCATGATCACTTGAAGAATCTGAACATATATAAGTCTATGGGACCTCATGAGATGCATTCCAGAACCCTAAGAGAACTGGTTGATCTGGTGGCCAAGACACTCAGTATGATATTTGAAAAGTCATGGCAGTCAGAAGTCTCTGGTAACTGGAGGAAGGGCAATATCATGCCTATTTTTAAAAAGTGTAGAAAAGACGACCCAGGGAACTGTCTCAACAGCAGACTAGAGCTGTAACTCTAAATGGGGGACATGTGAGACCATAAAGACTTCTTCCCTCTAATTAAGTAGAGGGAAAGGTTAATATATCAAGTATATGCAAAAACATTTGAAACAAGATGAATAACAAGGAATGACAGCATGTTTTGTGCCTGGAACATCAGTGAGATAACAAAATGGTAGTTATCCATGTCTCATGCTGGTTATTTTTTCTCTCTTTGTTTTACTATTAATAATTTAGTCTTTAAGCATTAAAAACTGCTATGTTAATATGGCATTTCTTGAAGGTTGATATTTAATGTATGAATTGTAAAATGCTCATGCTCTGATGGAGCTGAACTTGGTATAAAAATCACATGATTTTTTAATAACAAAGACAGTTGAAAACGAGACAATTATGTAAGCCAATTTAAAAATTGCCCTATGAAATGAAGTATTATGCCTTCTTTTTGGCAGAAGATTCTGATTATGAATATTATTATTAGAGCTGGGAATTACAAATTTTATTGTGTATTATTATTGACAATTATAGGTATAATATTCTAATTATATTTGTTATTGCTCTGTTTATAATAACTTTATTTGGTTTAACACTAAAAATAGGAAATACTAAATATTTTTAAAACATCAAATACGATTATAAAGAATCTTATATACTTATGAATGGCAAAAAAAATGATATATTCCTTATTTCACTGCAGCCATTTCACTGACAGAGGCATTATTTGGTCCAACGACCTTAAAGATTAAATTTAAAAAAAATTGTGAATTAAGGGTGCTTCACTGCTTGAATGCCTCATATCCTTAAGGGCATTGAAGAAATCAACATCTTTTTGAAAACCAGGCATTTCAAGATTCCTCAAGTTTCTTCTTACAAACTGAAGACATCCAGCTTAGTCACTTTCAAAATTTAGATTAACTTGGGCAGCTTTCTTATACTTTTTTTGATAACACGTTGATATGTGGTGATCATTATGAACAAACATTCTTCTTGTAATTCTTGATGGATTTTTATGTAGTTATTTTCTGGATATTTTAAACACTTAGAACTCATTTTTATTCCAGTTATCAAATATATTTACTTACCTCACGTAGGAAAAGTGAGGCTTTATTCAAGTTTGCAAAAAAACCTTAATATCCTCAGGTGGAAGGAATTAGGGAAATGAACGTATGTTCTTTTCCAGTCTCTGAATACAAAGACATATTTAAATGCTTCTAATGAATATCATTCTTTAAAAATGGGGACTTCCCATAAATCCTTATAAGCTGATATTCTGCAGTAAGTTCAGAACATACATTTACATTTGTAAAGAAATATACCTTATTTTAAATAAACTACTTTCAGGAAACACTGTAATAAGAAAGGAAGCTTGACATTAAGGAAAGTGGGATAATCTGCCTCTGCTATGAGGAGCTGAAGCACAGACATGGACAGTTGCTGTGATATAGCCCTGTACCGCAACTCTCAGCCAATTCTACCTTGTCCTTAGCTGTTTGTTTTACCTATTTCTTTGGCAATAGTGAATAGGAGTCATGATTTTAACTGCTGTTGACTGATCTTCTTTCCATGAGTTTTCTATACATCTATGTGTTTCTGAGGATCTTTCTGTTGACCTTTATCTTGTGCAAACATTCTCGACATCAAAAAGGCCAGGCATGATGTCAGTGAAAATATAGGAAATGGGCGAAAGATAAAGTGTGTTATACACAACTCTCATTCTTCTGTATCAGTGTTAATAGTTATACACAGAGAATCAGAAGATACAGCTCCCCTTTCAAAAAGTTCTGTAATAATCATATGCCAGAAATTCTTGATAGGACATTGTCAGGCCTCTTTTCTCTCATAAGAATGAGTAAACAGAACAACCTTGAAAGGTGCACACTTATTGAATGAAGTGTTCTAAAAAAAAACCCAATAAAAACATTTTAAGGTCAATTTCAGGGTTCAGAAAAGGCTCACAAGGCAGATTTCAACCAGATCAAACACTACAAGGAACTTCTGTTTTAGCAACTATAATTTAAAAATTTCATTATTTATTCTTTTAATTCTTCATTAAATTCTCCATATGGTGACGGCTGTTTTCTGAACTTATCTGAATTTGTCTCAGTAATATTTTTACTCACGCATAATTGTTAGTGAGGGTGAAATTGTTCTCAGAATTGTCTTCATTATCATAGAATCACAGAATTATTGAACCATAGAATGGCTTGGGTTGGAAGGGACCTTAAATATCACCTAATTCCAACGCCTCCCCAACATGGGCAAAGACACCATCGATTAGATCAGGTTACTCAAAGCCTCATCCAGTCTTGCCTTGAACACCTCCAGGGATGAGGCATTGATGACTCTTTCATAACGTGTTCCAATGACTCACTACCCTAACGGCAAAGAATTTCTTCACAATACCTAATCTAAATCTACCCTCTTTCAGTTTAAAAACATTACACACTTTGCTATCGTTGCCCTCCTTGATAAAGAGCCCCTCTCTAGCTTCCCTTATCCCCCTCCCTTTAACTATTACAAGGCTGTTATAAGGTCTCCCTGGAGCCTCCTCCAAGATAAACAAGCTCAGCTCTCTCAGGCTATCCTTCTATGCTCTAGCCCCCTGATTTTCTTTGTGACCCTGTTTGGACCCTAACAGATTCATAGAATAACTGCGTTAGAAAAGACCCCCTTAAGTCCAATAATAAATGAAGGAGTGGGTGTTTCTGCCTGGTTTTGAACCAGGGACCTTTCATGTAGTTAGGCAAATGTGATAACCACTACACTACAGAGAGCACCCTTATGC
This sequence comes from Piaya cayana, assembly GCA_013389865.1. Taxonomy (NCBI): domain Eukaryota; kingdom Metazoa; phylum Chordata; class Aves; order Cuculiformes; family Coccyzidae; genus Piaya; species Piaya cayana. Next base: position 63,001 of record WAAB01010844.1, on the reverse strand, counting down.
CATGTTCTTCCTGTGCTGAGGACTCCAGAACTTCTTCCCAACCTGATTCTCAGTTTCTACAGTTGCACGATGTCATCTTTACCTCAATTTATGTCTTAACATAAAAATTTCCTCTCAGAGAAAGACATTTGTTCAGAAATGTTGAAAAGCAGGTTTTAAGTCCATCCAAAAAAATTCAAAATCAGATGACAAATACAAGGAATATTTGCTTTAAAAATAATTAGATTTGTCTTTTTAGAGTCTTAACTTTATGAGATTTAGTACAAGATTTTTGAATATTTGATGCTGGAAATGTATTTCTCTTCAATGGGTGTCTGATTATTTCCTTATCAGAAATAATAAATAAAAGCTCCCATTTAACTTCACTCCATTTCAATTAAGCCATATGATGATCATCAATGCAAAATGAAGATGAGAACTAATAAACCATAAAAAATAAGTGACAGAAAGAAAGTCAGGGAAAGGTAGGTTTTTCCAGTCTTGTTCAACTTTTTTCTTCTCTGTGAATACACTTCTGGCGTTGCTTCAGATCAGATTTCATAAATAGCATTATACAATTTCTGTGCAGTTTAATAACCCAAATTGCCATGCTTCCTTTCTTTTGGAGGCCTTAACAAAGCAATGGCATGGAAAGATATGTTTTCCATTGCTCTTCAGTGATACTGTTGGAGCATTCATGTAACATATCAATTTTCATGTACACTGTGTAGCCAATAAAGTAAGCAAACACATTGTCTTAATTGTGGGTTAAGTATAAGAAGCAGATGAATAGTAGGTATGAACATGCTAATCAATCAACAGTGGGGAAAAGATATGCAAGTTATCTTGGATATTCTGAGTAGTTTACAAAAGTAGTTTTATCAACATTCGTTTCCCTCCTGCCTAGATTCTTTTTCTTAAAGCTGCCTCAACTTAGGGTTTGTTCTCATGTTTGTTCTCTCTGTTGATGTTTATGTCTGCCAGGGATTTTATAGCACACACCGGGACAAAGAAAAATTGCTTCTGAGAATCACAGAAGCCAATGAAGTAGCTTCACCCTGTAGGGTTCTAGAAGTTCTTAATTTAAACTATGAATCACTTAGCCACAACTGAAAGAGAGAGGCTCCTTAAGTAGCATCCTTTGGGGATAATTCTGCCTTTAGTTCTGCACTATATAATTCAGACATTTGGAATTAGGTAAGCAAGTGAATCACTGATGGTGGTCACTCCATTTAATACAATTGTTGATTATTCCATCAGAATAAAGGAAGGATGCTTTTAAACATTAAAATTTTACATTTTAATGGTAGACCCCCTCTAAAAGCAATGAAATCTGATGCCACAAAATAGCATAGTCTGGATTTTGCCTGAGGTTTTTTCTTCTTTTTTGCCCCCACTTTTTGCAAATGAAAATATGGATGCAATATTATGAGTACAAATTCCAAGAGATTTCAGAAAGAATATTTTATATCTTGAACCTCTTTAGAGGACTAGCTTAAAGAGATCTGTTTAAGGAATTAGTTTTACCCTTTTCACACAGACTTCAGAGATAAATACGCAAACTGTGATACATGGGCATATCTCATCTGTTGTTGATAATATGAGGTAGATGATTATTAATAATGAGTTAAGTAAGTCCAGCACAGAAGGTGATGAGAGCATGACTTTATATTATGCCATCCTTCAGTGAGAGGATAATGCCTCTCAGAATGTCCAAGGGCAACAGTATCAATGCTTGTCAAATAAAGGAATTCAGTCTACTAGGCAGATGTAGCCAGCAGGTCAAAGGAGTTGATTCTGTCCCTCTTTTCCACTCTTGTGAGGCCCCCAATTGCAGTATTGTGTCCATTTCTGGAATCCTTAATATAAGAAGAATATAAGCAGTAACTGTTGGAACGGGTCCAGAGGAGGGTTATGGTTACGATCAGAAGAATGGAACACCTTCCATACAAGGACGGGCTTAGAAAGTTAGAAGTGTTCAGTGTGGAGAAGGCTCTGGGTACACATTATAGTGGCCTTCCAGTAGCTGAAGGGGGCATACAAGAAAGCTGGGGAGGGACTTTTCTAAAAGGGTATGTAGTGACAGGATGAGAGAGAACGTATATAAATTGGAAAGAGGAAGATTTAGACTACACCTGAGAAAGAAATTCTTCACAATGAGAGTTGTAAGGCAGTGGCCTAGACTACCCAGTGAAGCTGTGGCTGTCCCCTCCTTGAAGGTGTTTAAGGCCAGGTTGGATGGGGCCTTGCGCAGCCTGATCTAGTGGGAGGTGTCCCTGCCCAAAGCAGGGGTGGTTGGAAATACACGATTTTTAAGGTCCCTTCTAACTCAAACCATTCTATGACTCTATAATTCTATTTTATGTATATGTATCATGATTCAATCTTAGATTTCTGTTAGATCTAAAGCCCGTTTCTCAACTGTATCAGAACTGCAGATAGTATGAAAATTTAATGTCTATTGCTGTATGTTTCTAACCTTCTTTAAAAAGTGAAATGAATCATCATTAAATGTTTTTAATCTTATATTTTTATTACTAAGTAAAAGAAGTTCTTCTTAAATTAAATTATCTGAATCTACATGTCAATGAGTGCCCATCAATGTCTCCAAACCCTCCTATATTCCTGAATGTCACAATCTCAGTATTTCTTCCTTTAAGCCTATGGTTGAAATGCTAATGACAAAATAGACAATGTAGATGTATGGGTAGATTCCATATGAGAATAAAATAAGTCAGAAAGAATTGTATTTGTTTTTATTATCTTTTTCTGTAAGTCCAGTGAACATATTCAATACTATATATATATATATAGTCATGGGAAATTTTTAAATCCCTCCAAAGAAACAAAGAGGTAAATAAATAGTATCAGGAAATTTAAAAGTCAAAAACCCATGTAGAAATCAAAGCTTAACAAATAATACCTGTAAATAAATCTTTTGACAGTGCTTAAATGTCGTTGCCTTTGGAAATATAATTTAAAGTCAATTGTCTATTTCCCCTTAGTTCTCATACTCATGAAACATATTCCACTAAATACATGCTTTCCTATAAAGTCAGTAAGTTTAGACTGCATCTTTCACAAACTACTTTTTCTTCTCTAGAGTACAGGTAATCCCAAATGAAACAATTCAGCTAGAAATCCTAGACACCCTCTTCTTTCCAAGAGCACCTCCTATTGAACTCTTGCAAGCAGATCCCTGAACAGGTTAAAGACTTTTCTTGAAGTCCAGGGCTGTGATCTTGCTATGCATCTTTTTCCTTCCTCCCAGGATTCCGAACTCAGGCTCTTTAAGTGGCAGAGTTTTAGAGAAGACCCAGCCTACCTCTGTAGTGCCAGATATTAGACAGTCTGCTGATCTCCAGTTCCTTTATTTGGCAACACAGGTAGTCCATCAGTATGCCCATCACCTGCAGACAAGAAGCATTCCTCTCTGCCCTAGCAGGAGGTCAGACTTCCCTCACAGCTCTAGGTCTGTGTGTCTGTGTCCTCCCCCAGGAATTTGGTGTGAGTCAAACCTCTGATGTTACAGGGGCAGCTGCTCCAGTTACTGCTGTGTAGCATCTCACTATTGTCACTGGGTATGCACACACTATTCTCAGCAGAGCTGCTGACTCGTTTCTGCACAGAAGGCTGCACCTATTCACCGCCTCCGTGATGTGTACTCAAGACCAGCACTTGTATGTCTTTCATCTTCTACCTCCTGCAAAGGGTTCCTGACCATCTCTCACCACTTGGTCAAGGAGAACTCACAGAGCTTGTTAGAATCTGCTAGAATTTTCAGTCACAGCCCCCCACAGTGATCCTCCCCTGTCAGTGGCAGGCACCATGAAGTTCCTCAGAGGCCTCCCTCTAGGACTCCAGTGATATTGGACAAAGTTCCCAGGAGATCTCGGAGATTACAAAGCACAATCCAGGAGCTGCTACACAAATTGCTGTGTCTGCTGGCTTAACTGACTTAATTGCCTTAAATTTAGTATGTGGATATATAATGAGCATAGAAATAAGATATGATTCCTAGAATTGTCTGCATAGAAATGTCATTATTTTTTGAAAACAGAGCTGGAAACTTAGCTGATGGTTTACAAACCTTATTAAATACTTTGGATTTATAATTTCTGGACTGAAATGTAATTAGAAAATAACAAATATTGTTATTAGTGCTGCAACATGTAAGCATCTAACAGAAGTAAATGTCTGGCTTGAGGAGGTGATCATTGGTTTGAAAAATTCTAATGAAATTATTATTCAAATAAATATCACTTATCTATTTCCTTCTTATAGATGGGCACTGTTGGATTAAACAATTAGCTGTTTACATAGTATACAGCTCAGACCATAATGTCTTAATAGAGTTTAGAGCCAATACTCAATACTATTAACCTCTAATGAGATGACATTTGAAATCTGATAATGTAATGTACAGTTAAGGAAAGTAAGAAGTGTTAGGTGTTACAAGTGCAGTAATAGAAACTAGGTAGGATGTAATTACTGATGGAAAAATACTTACACTAACTGTAAGTTTACCACAGTAAAAGTGGCCTGTAAGACTGAAATAATTATCCATGAAAACTAAATGCTTCTTTGCAATATATTATGTTGGTATTGAAAAAGAGAATATAGAACAGAATATACTTATAATAAAATATCTAATGGTTTTTGTTCAAATAATCATGAAATGCACTTGGCTTCTACCACATTCTCTCCTGACATTATTTAATTGATTTGAAATGGCCATCAGAGAATTTTCTACTTACGATTCTTATAATGTAGAGTGAGAATTAAATCCTGCAATACTGGTTACCAGACAGATCAATTTTCAGCTAGTATATTTCTTAAGAAAACATGTCCCTAAGGACCAAAGACAAGTAGTAAACATAGCAACATAAACTTGATACATAAAATCGAATTTTGAATTTCTATCTGTAGTGTAATTTCAAATTGAAGTGAAATTATTTAGTGGACTTTATAATGTTATATCAATCTGAAAGGTAAGCAATTTTATCTCTGTTCAGTAAAATCTAATTTTTGAAGTGATTTTTCAATGGACTATATCTAGTAATTTAAACATCACTTGATAAATTCTGATTTTTCAGTTGATTTTTTTTTTAATATGGCATTAATGTTCCTTTTGCTTTTTTCCAGTACAGATTCATAATTTTTATGACAGAACGTCAAACAAACCTAAGGCGCAGTAACAAATATTAACTAAGCTTTCTGCAGAGTACTTATAACTGCTGAATATTCCCTGGTTGGAGTGAAATAGTTACACCTCTGAATTTTTTAAATTATGATATCTTCCCTAGGCAGTCTGTTCCAATTCTTGATAAACCTTTCAGTGAAATATTTCGTAATATCCAATCTAAACCTACTCTGGTGCAACTTGAGGTAATTTCCTCTTGTCCTATTACTTGTTACTTGGGAGAAGAGACCAACACCCACCTCACTACAACAACCTTTCAGGTAGTTGTAGACAATTAGTCATGCCAATCAGTTATGCCAAGACTAGTTAAGCGTCTTGTTAGCTGCATGGTGATCTGAATTGCTGCCAGGTGTGGATATATGAAAGATTGATATCTATGTCTAAGTTATATAGCTCTCTCCTCTCTCTCTCTCTCTCCCCCTATCCCTATCCAGCTATAACTATCTAATCTATATCTATATATCTATATATCTATATATCTATATCTATGTCTTTTTGAAGATATTTCCTGATTAACCAAGTATTAATTATTCCTATATGTTTCTGACCTAAATACAAGTCTCTACAACTCTTCCTCCCAGTGAACCATAAGCAGATGAAAGAAATATCTTAGATCATACCTCTACTCCTTAACTAGAGCTCCCAAAATAAAATAAAATTGCTTATTCCAAAAAAGATGTATTCATAATTACATTGTTGTTTCTTTCACAGTACCTGCAAGCTGAAAACTGTGTAATTGACCATAAATAAAGAGATATTTGGGGCTATATGGAATAAAATCTTGCTATCTATGATGTTTCACTCTTTCAGACTCTGATCTTGAAATTGTCTTTCCTGAGACCATGCAGGATACTTAAGACAACCATACTGTCAAAAAAAAAGTTTGAGATCACTGACATTCTGTAGAGTAACATACATATTTCTTAAACATCAGGCAACTGGATAGAATAAGTATGTATATTGAGAGACACTTCCTGAGAACTTGCTAGAGTTCAGAAAAGCATGCAAGTCTCTTGGAGGCAAAAATGAGATTCTGACTTGAAGATCTTTATTGAGGATCTAGATGAGTTCTGGATTCTGTTCTAGAAGTTAACATGCATGAAAGTTGTGGTAAGACAACAAAAATCCTTAATTTAGTGTCAAAATTGTACAGTCCTATAGTTTAATTATGTATGCGTATATGAATAAAAAATGTGTTAACAATCATATTAAGAGTATTTTTTAAACATTTTGTTTACATTTAAATGTCTAAATAAATTAATTTATATTAAATTGACTGTGTAGCTTAAACCTTTTTTAGTAATTGTATACAATACAGGTGGATAAGTTTGCTAGAGTAAAACAGCTATGCTTTTGAAGAAATACCAACATTTAAAGATCTCATGCCTTAGCATGCATTGGCAAGCCTTTAATCTTTCGAAGAGGAATTATACTCTGCAATATTTAGCAAAGTTTAACACATCTGAAAAGGGGAGTTCACAACTAATTCACAGAATGGTGCTGTGATGTGATTTTAAGTGTGTTTATGCTACATTTAAGTCAGAGAAAATCAAAGCAGTATACCTGTCATGTTTGAGTGCACCCATAAATAGAATTCTGTTCTAGTGAAACTAATTGGTACAAATGTTGGCTTGTTAGAAAGGCTGGTACAGCATGTCCTTAATCACCAAGAATTATGGAGCACAAACATAAGAAATCATATGCAGTATATGAAAAATATCAAAAAGCATTTTTGCCTCTTATTGTTTCCTTCTTGACACGATCATTGAACAACATGCCACAAAAACGATCTTAACTACTTTTTTTTTTTTTTTTACACATTTCCTCATCTATTTATATCTCTACATTTAGTTAATTTGTCTGTAGATCCTGGGGTAAAATTCCCCTTCCTGTGACAAAAGTCTACAATCAAAGCTAACCACATCAAGTCTACATATCATGAGATAGAGAATTGTGTATCTAAAATTCAAACAGCCAGCTTTCTTCTGCTACATTGATTAACTATTTAGAAACATAAAAGAACTTTTGGTTTCCTTACTTGTGCCTTTTTTTCAGAGCTTGTTGGTCTCCTTTTAACCTATGGTAGGTTTCTATGGCTTACTGAACCGGGAGATGCTTCATAAGGGTAAGGCAGGTGTTGATACATGGCTTCTAATGTTCATGTGTTTGACAGTTAGGGCTTTTCTACCAAATGTTGTGCAGCAGTAATCACTCCTCTGGCTCTGTGTAAAAAGAAAAGGAATAAACCATTTGTCCATAAAATAATAACAAAGAAAATGCCAGGATAATGCTTGAAACTATAGTCTCTAAACCTACACGCATGTCTTATTTAGGGCTCTAGAAGATATATAAATTCCTGAGACAATTGGGGCAAATATTTTTTCATAGTTTAAAAAAATATCTTATGGTTTAGTTCTCCTTCCTGGGTTCTAGGAACTCCATTTATATTTATTCATTTTTTTTACTGTGACTCTGAACAGATAATACTCTTAATCATAATTTCTGAACTATAAAGGTAGTAAAAGTTTATGCTTTCCTTACCAAATTATCTCTAAGTGCATGTAATATAATAATAAGCTGATAAACTGGTTTCAAATTTGATTCTGGAATGTTTTTATTTGTGAATTCTAGGTGGCATTTATCTTCCATCTAAATGTTAAAGAAATATAGAAACAGTGAACATTGTCTTAAGTAAAATCAACATGCTTAGTTAAGGGTTTTTAATTTCTTCAGTAAGTCATCATAGACTATGAACTCCAGTAGTATATGCACATAAGCTGAGGAAATGCCAGTTCATTAACTTCATTGATATCAGCCCATTATGTCTAAATTTATCATTTTTAATAGTTATAACAATATAATTACATAACTATTGCTATATATGAAACTTATTAAAGATTTTATTAGTGAAAAATGAGAGATTTATCTCCCTTCTATGTATGAATAAAAGGTGTAATTTAGTCCTGTGATAAAATATTAATACATTTATATCATTGAGATGTCCGTATCAATTTTTAAGTTGTAGGGCAAAGCAGATCAGTCTAGTAACAAGGAAAATGAAATGTATGACATAGACATAAAAAAAGGTAAATTAAAGGCATTTTTAAATTAAACACAAACAGTATGTTAAAAACAAAATCTTGTTCTTTTAACATATCACTGTTTGGTCTACTTGCACAGCTCTTGAGCAGATTTAGTTGTCATCTGTATTTAATAAGAAAGAATATAGCTTTTGATAATAGGACAACATACCATAGCAGTGTATATTACTTTATTTGCTCAATCAAAATTGCTTTCTAGAAAAAAATTGGGGGTGATTTGGGATGGTTTAGTCGTCTATAACTTTTCATACATAATAGAACATAGACAAAACAGATCTGTTCATAGAACTTATAAAGTATGAATTTCATGTGAATCTGTTATGATTCATTAGCTAAATTATCTTTTGAATATGAACAGAAAAATGAGCTTGGACATTACTGCTACAAAGATTGTTATTAGAATAAATGACCACAAAAAAAATGAACACAATTTCAGTACTGAGATATCTCCTTCAGTTCGTTAACTCAGGTGATTAAAATCCAGAATGCTCTCACCCTTGAAATGTATCACAGACTCCATTTTATTCCAAACTACAAGACTAATAACAACTGCAGTGTCTTTAAAGCTGAAAGGGAAGTAATGAAAATACATTATTTTTTTGAGTATATAGTGAAGCCTCTGTCAATATAATACATGTTTAAAGTGATTCTTGTTGTTTCAATAAATGTATTATAAAAAAAGAACTCCTTAGTGTCACTTCCCTATTTTCCCTTCAATGTACCTTCAGATGTCTTGCTGAAATGCCAGAACCTAACCTTCATGGAAACTGACATCAGCAAACCTGTTGAGAATGTGATTATTTAGATCACTGGAGTCCCTGTGGCACTTGCATTTTGGAGGGTTTTGACAGCTAAAATTTACCAGGAGAAAAATGATCATATCTTTGGCAGTCTTTTTACATTAACCTGCTGTTTGAACAAAATCCTTGTTAGTCAATTTTGTGGGTAATTCTGTTAATAGGTAAATTGGATTTAGACTAAATGTTTTTAAAATTGACTTTTCACTGACTGTGCTCAGATAGTAAAACCTTAATAAGAAGTTTGTGCAGCTTAGACTGAGATCATTCTGACTGCGATCCAATTCAATAACACTTCCTGTTTTACACTAATTCAGAATTAATCACTGAAGAAACACAAGATCATGCATTGAACGAGTTAAATAAAATTAACAAGTAGTACTCCTAGGCACTCTTAGGCTGTCCCTTTACTAGGTTAATGTTACCATCTATTATATGCTATATTCTATATTAGTTTTCCTTTTATGGCATGCTTCATTATGAAATTATTTTACATTACCTTTAACTGTATCTGTGAAACTATCAGAATTCAAACCAATAACCTTCTTGTTCTGTACTGAATATAAGTTCGCAATTGTAATTTTGACCAGCTGGCCCCAATAAAATTTATCAAACAACTAATGTTGTTAGGCAAAATAGAATTTTATCAGTAATAATATAGTGGCTGTTATGATAAATTGTTCCTTTGATTCTCATGCTTTCAATATTGTCTTTAATGAAGTAGTTCAATGTGGAAAAACAAATTAGAAAGATATTTTCTGCTTTGTAAAATTTCTAATGTAAGAATTTATTAGTTACTTCTTCCTGTATCCTCAGGAAGAAGTGTATGTTGAGTTATTTAGGGTATAGGCCAGGACCAAACATGGTGGTTTTATTCTGTGTTTCTACATGGTAATAGGATACAGTTCCATGAAGATGGCTTTCAGTCATCAGTTTAATACAAGTGATAATCAACAATTATAACAGTATGACATATACACATTTACTGAAAAGAAACACACAGCATTATTTTAAAGATAACTATATGATAATAACCCTCACTAAATGAACAGCACAAGCCTTTAAATTTTATTTTAATGGTAGATCAGAGTTTACCTGACTCTGCATGATTTTTTTTGACGTCAGTTGAAAACACTACTCATGCTAGTTAGGCTATTAATGTACTGGAGAGGGAGTAGAGTTGATACTAATGCATGCTGTCTGTAAGATTTATTTGGTACTTAAAACTTATTATTTATTAGCATCCTCATGGCAACTCTGCTTCAATAGCTAAATCTTTAAGGAAATTTGGTATACACATCCATCTTACATAAAGAGAATAGATGAAATTTTAAAATATAAAATTGGAAGTTTCATTTTCTAAGGTCCAAAACTGAGAGTTAATGAAAAGGGATCAAAACCATAGGGATTAAAAAGAAAAAAAACCACACTAGAGATATAAAAACAATATTCTCAAATTTAGAATGACATTACTTAAGTGTTCTCCCTTAATTTTCTGTAAGTTTCTTGCTTCTAGTGTTTGCACAATGGTCAGCCTTCCTTTGCTTTTCATGGGTGAAGATTTCCATCTTTTATTTTCTCAGTTTTCTTTTCATCTAGATTTGAATTTTCTTTATTAGTAGGGCAATTAAACAATTTAAAAGTTAAGTATTTGCCTTTGACATAACTTATAAACAAATAATGTAAAAAAGAATATCCTTGAAGAGAGAAGAAACTGTTTAACAGTTGAAGTTTATTTAGATAGCACTTTGGAGTACTCATCTTGCTTAATTTTGTGATCTAAAGTAGGAGACTTGAATAAACTAGACTCCTTCAACAGTTAATGGTGTCCTAATATTCTTCTTTTAATGATTTTTGCCATTTAAAAGAGATGGCATGAATGCCTTTTTCCACTGTAAAGAGTCAACTCACTCACTATATGAAGCTCTGCAAAAAATACTATTATTTAAAAGCATAGATTTGCAAGAATGAGACAACATAAAATACCAAAACTCATTACTATTGTTATGCTTGATTATAAAGATATTGGCCACTTTTGTGACTGTATGAGCATTTCTCTACTTTCTTCTAGGTCTAAAAAGAATTTCCATCTTGTAGCTGAGAAAAATATGTGTAATTCTTNCTGGTGCAGGTCTGTGTTTCAGTGAGGGTGCATCCCCAGCCCCATGGCGAATACCCAGCTCCCAGTTGCCTGGCCACCCCAGTACCCCGTCGCATGGCGACTCCCAGACCCCTGGCTGCATGGCGCCTGACCCTACCGCGTGGTGAATGACCCTGCCCCCTCTGCTTCTATTTCCTCCTGGCTTCAGGGGAAGCCATGAGGTCATAGTGCCCACTGGACAAAATGTTTAAGGAAAAAGCATCCAGGTTGACCTGACAATATTGCTGTTACCTTTTTATAGGAAAAGAAGGAAGGAAGCAAGGAAACTGTGCTCTGTGTGTGTGTATGTGTGTGTTTTGGTTTTGGTTTTTTTGTTGCACCTTTTAGGTGTAGTAGATTCTTAGATTTTACTTACTATATAAGTGTTACATAAAGATGAAAAACAGTGCCAGAGAAGGTGGATTTAGAAATGTGGTGCATGCCTAAACTAGTCTGCACATTCCCCTCTGTCCTTAGCGTATTGAACATTTATCTGATTTCAAATGAAATATTTCAAAATGCATTTGAATTAGCTCTTCTTCCAAGTCACAGTCCAAGACACAAGACAGTTAGCAAGGGAGTTGTCTGTCTTTATCTAGACTGTTTAAAAAGATTTTTAAAAAGGTGAATATGAACCCTGATCACCCCTTCTAACAAAAGATGATTTGCATTGGGTTTTCATCAGTTTTGGTTGCAGGGGGGCACAGGGGAGTCTTATGTGAGAAGTTGCTAAAAGCTTCCCCAATGTCTGATAGAACCGATGCTGGTCAGCTACAAGATGGACCCACTGCTGTCCAAGGCCAAACACCAATGGTAGTAGTTCAGTCCCATGGGACTCACACTGGAGAAGTTCATGAAGCACTAACTCCTATGGGAGAGACCCATACTGGAGCAGAGGAAGAGTTTGAGGAGTACTCCATTTGTTGAGGAAAGAGAGGCAGGCACAATGTGTGATGAACTGACCACTACCTCCATTCTCTGTCTCCCTGAGCTGTTGGGCAGGGAGTAGGTAGAGAATTTGGGATTGAAATTACAGCTGGGAAGAAGGGAAGGGAGGGTTGAAGGTGTTTTAAAATTTAGTTTTAATTTCTCTCAATATTTTTCTCTGATTACTATATTAAATTAATTTTCCCCAGGTCAAGTCCATTTTTCCTGTGAAGGTAATTGCTGATTGATCTTCCTGTCCTTATCACAACCCACAAGAATTTTATTATATTTTCTGTCCATATGAGGAGAGGAGTGACTAGACGGCCAACCCCCCCAGAAGATCGTAACCCTAGATGAGAATTCTAAGTTAAAGATCCTGAATTAGTAGAGGTTGCAACCTATAGCCTTTAATTTGTTATCTAAATTCAGAGATGAACAAGATTTTAGATATTTTGAAACCTAATATGAATTTTCTTACCCCATTCATAGTATAGGCTTTGTTTGTCCTTCCTGTTTACTTACACAATCTCAGACACTGTAAGGACATGTTGTGCCCCAGGAATTAGTAACCCTTCTGGAATTTAAGGCACAATAATGTATCCATTAATTCAACACATTAAAGACTTTCTCAAGGGACATGGTATTAGTTCAGTGAGTCAAAAATCTTTCTCAAGGGCATGTATTAGCTCTTGTTTCACCAGAAACATGCTTAAAAACATAAATTTAAATGTAAATTTTTTAAATTTATTCTAATGTGAGATTTGCTGTTACTGTACATATTGTTTTTATGTCTGAGAGTGATAAGCTTATAGCCATATAATTTTACTTGTGTTTTCATTTGTACTACTAGCAACTGATGCTTATGCTGTAAAAGGATGTCCAGATTAATAAGATAACACTATATATCTCAGAGGATTTTTTGGTATGAGTATGTTTAAACAGATAGATATGAATATGCATACACATAATAATTAAATCTCAAGGGAATAAATCTTCATTTGAAAATCTTCATAAATGGAAACTCTAGGTCAAATATTTTTAAAACATTTCAGCCATTGTTTTAAGTTAGTTACAAGTGCAACCTAAGACAATGTCATTAACACAATTACTATCTGTGTTTTATATATAATTACTCTACTAATTAATGGACAGTTATTACCCAAAGTTAAAAGTGTTAATTACTATTTATTAGTTTATACTGCACAGTTAAAGAAAAAACAACAAATCCCCTAAGATAAAGTAATCCCACATCACAAAAATCCTCTAGGAAGGTTCAGTCATAAAATTCAGTGAGTCTGGCATTTAGAAATTATTAGGTTCAGTATAACAAAGACAGTTTGACATTTGTAAATGGTACAAAATACCCATGTCTGATTGGACCAATTATATAAAATTGCCAGGGTTTATGTATTCTTTCCAGATAGTCTTTTAATGCTTCATGTTTTTTAATGTGGTTTTTTTTGTGTCTGGACACCTGAAAAATGTTATCCTAATTTAGTGTATTATCAAGTACTTTGGCCTGAACATTCCCAGATTCATAAATCAGAGTTAGGCCATATCTTTGGTAGGCTGTTGTCTCTGTGACACGTGAGGAATCTCTAGGTTTCCTGGTTCCTTTTCTTCTAAAATTAAAAAAAAAGGTTGACTACATGTATTTTTCAAAATTTGCTTTTTGCTGTCTTGTTGTCAAACATAACTGAGCATACACCATAAAGGCATATACATTTTTTTCTAGAGTGTTGAAAGCTTATCTACATAAAGTCTTAACACTTGAAAATCTAGATGAATTTCAGTTACAAAGGTAGAAATTTATGCTTCTGAAATGTCTTTTAGAAAGAGATGAAATAGCAAAGCACAACAAGTTTCAAGCTGTGGTAGCGTGCTGCTGCTGTTACTTTGCTCACTTTTATGGTTAGAGGACATCAAAGCTGTAATTAAGAAAACACCTCATCCTTGTTTTAATAATGAAGTCTTCAAATTGGATAGACTGAATGTGGATATCAGATACGTGCACACACACAGAGAATAGAAAATTATTTTGGTTAATTTACTGTTTACATATCTTTAATTAAAATGCTATCTTTGCAAGACAAATGTTGAACATAATCCTGGGATTACATGCTACTGCTTCTATGACTTGTTTCTTAATCCATTTCCTTTATTTATTTAAGAGAAATGTCGATGTATTACTTTGTGACCTAGTAGTCGTTTATTTCAGTACCATATTTTTGCTTCTTTAGTATCGTAAAAAAAATTAAAACCCCTTCCTTGTTTCTTAAACAAATATAAGGGGTGGATGTCATATATTTTTCTAGGTAATAAGCTTTATTATACTTTCTTACTTGATGTTTCCATAAGCTAGTAACTAAAATACAGTCTAGATGATATTTTAGGAGATGCAAAATTAACTAAGAAACCTCTATGCAAAGAGTGAGCAAGTTACAGGGTGAGACAGATAGATTTCTACAGGGGTCAGTTTTGGGCAAAGTAAATCCTGCATTTAAATTGATAATATAAAATGATGATACTAAACATGGAAATATTATAAGAACTTCAGTAGATATGACTGGAGATTATTATCATACTGAAAATGTAAGAAATTTCTGAAATAAATATATTGCAAATTAATAACTGCTATTGCAAAATATCCAAAGGACAAGAATCTAAAGTTTTTGGTTTTCTTAAAAAATCACACATCACAATAAGGGTCCCAGCTAGGGTCCCCCTGTGATCTATTAAATAAATATGTCAGTATTTCACTTTACATACAAGAACATACCTTGGGATATCTTCCCGATATAACTTCCTAATAAGCCACAACTACATTCCACGTAAAAAGGAAATACAGAATTTAAAGATTTTTCTTTTATACCTTTAAAAATAGAAATATCCATAGATTCTTTCCATTCAAATGTTATGCATTTTTAAGTTTTTTTAATAAATACTACAGATTAAATTACATAGATTCACCTGATGATTTTCCATAACAATGAAATCTTTTCATTAAAATTTTCAAATCACAGGTTATAAATCACTGATACATTTACTGTGTATTCATGGTCTTCACAGAACGATTTGTTGCATAAAAAAATAAATTATGGACATATATTTCTAGCTGCAAATGGGCTATTTTAATGTAAGATTAAAGTTTAAATTGATTCAATAAAATTCAGTCTGTGTCAAATGTGAAAATTACTTGAATACCAACCAACTAGTTACATCAAGACTTCAGTGAGGAGATATTTGCTTAAATATAAATGCTAAATAACAAAGTGCACAAAGTTATTGACTTTTGGATTTTAAAATCTCCAGCTGTAATAGAGTCCTGAAAAAATTTTATTTTTACAGCAAAAGACTGACCTTTTCTATAAAAATTGCTCTTAGAACACACTAAAAAGTGTTGCCTCTCTTCAGGTTAGGAAGTAATGATTTTAATTTCAATAAATGGTTATGTAGTGAATATTTCAAAAAAAGTTTAATATTAATGCTTCTAATCGTCCATATTAAAATATTTTTAATGTAGTAGCATCAAGGTTTTCATTACTATAACTGCTACATAGCTAAAATCTTTTATATTCCATCTTTAAAAATAAAACCTTATCTTATTAAAATGCTATTTCTTACTGAATTAACACAATACTTTTCCTCTTTATTTACATTTAATTCAACAGAATTTACTGAGTTGATTCTATTTTTTATACAAGATTATGACAATACGATTAGAATTTTTTTCAAAATGATAATTTTAAAATTGACCTTATTAAAATTACACTTCCTCTATAATTAAAAAAAAAACTAATTACTTGTAGTAATTGGTCCAGAAATGACATTTTCAGTTCATTAATATTCAATAAATTGTTTCTGAAGATGTTTTTGCATGGTTAGTAGTCAGCCTTCAACATTTCAGTTCATTTCTTATTTAAAAGTCATCTGGAATAATTGTTTGCATTTTAATAAGACACGTCTTTATGAATTGACTTTATTTATAAAGTTTTTAATTGCTAATTAATGTGTGAAAATATCTGTCTCCTGTAATATTTGTAACACATGAAGTGAAAGGTGAAGGTAGTAGAACAATTTGCACATCCTGCATCGCTCTGAATAAGTATGAAAGATACAATATTTCCTATCCATGAATTTCCATTATTCTTTCTAGAAATGTCAAAACCAGGCTTAATGTGTCATGGTACTGTGCACTTGAATAAAGAAGTCAATTTATCTAACATCTCAAAGTAGAGGCAAACCAAAATAACGATGTATGAATGATTTTATTAACTGGCAAAATACAACTGAGATAATTTCAAGGGGTTTGCTGTAAATATTATTTGATGTAATTACATTTGAATTGATGTCTTTTATGCACTGTAATTCTCCTTATGGATCTCTGAATATATGTCTCTATTTATAACCTCAAAGCACAATTCCTCTGATATCCCTGAAACAGTTAGAGCTCAGATGATCTCAGTAAGAGCTATGAAGAGATTTCCCTTCTGATAAGCCTGAACCATGAGCCAGAGTGATCCATTTTAAGTGTAGATGTCAAATTGCAGATAAAAACTATCAAATTATGTCTGATTTTAAGTAATTTGAGTGATATGCCTACATCAGATGTTGAAACAAAATGATTGCACAACTTCCTATTGACAGGCAAACAATCTTCATGTGAGTTTGGGATCTGTAGTTCCATAAGAAGATATAAATTTTGGTTAACTCTACTTCTGTTTCTTACATCTTAATATTTTCAGATATTTAAACTGCATGTATCAGCAGTGAATAGTTAGCTGTCTCAGAATCTATAGACCTTTCTGGAATTCTGGCATCTTCCAAAGTTAAGTTGCATCTCAGAGAACTCTGAGGATGGCAATATTGCACTGAAGGTCTTTTTTTACATATCTTTCAGAATTGCCTCCCAAGTTCTTACTTCAAGGTCCATTTTTAACCAGGGAGTATTTACTCTTAGAATGTTTCTGTCAGAGCTTTTCAATTCCCATTAATGCTTTTCCAAACAAAAAGTAGATAAACTCAGTAAATGAACAAAAATTGGATTTGATTGAGGAATGAATGTTGTATAGAACATTCCACTTCAATTAAAACATCACCAACATTTGGCTGAGTGTTTTTAAAATAATAATTTCTATTTTAGTCTGCAGTCTCATACCAGTAGAAAAAGACAGTCAACAGCATCCAGGACTAACCAACAGACATTCTGCAATTGAAAGGAATTTTATGGCTTGGCTATTCTAGATTCTTAGCTTTCAAAACAGGACATTAATCAGAACTCAAATTCCAAGTGTGATGATGTCCCAAGTACGTACACACCTTGTTAGAGACAACCCAGTCACTTTTCAAAGGTCTTGTGTATCCAGAAAGAGTGTTGTACTGCCTATGCTTGCAAGCCCACTGTCACAGAAGTATTTTGAGCATGCAGATGATTCAGTTTCTGGTTTAGCAGGTTACTCCATTTACTAGTTTATGGCCAGCTGAAAAGTGTGGAGTTTCTTTTATATTTTAATATGAAATCAACTTTTTCCAACAATATAATACTTCATTGCAGTTTCTGACAAGAGGGCTGCTAGAGATTCCTGCCTGCAAATCAAGGCCAGAATCTCCCAGTAGAATATTAGAGAATGACATCTAACCATCACCCTTCCACCTTTGAGATAAATGTCCTGTCAAAGAAGTCTCTGCTTATGCAACCAGTATCCTCATTCATGTAGAAATTCATGTTCAGCTACTAAAATTTAAGTTCTCAGAAAATTCAGTATGTGGCTGGCACTGATTTGAATGAGAATGTAACACCTAGATAATGATCAGGCACCCACATTTTGAAAATCTGAACATCATTTCTTTCTTTATTACATATAATGTCTTGACTATATCTCTTTAAAATTCTTGATTATATATATGTATATGTGTGTGTATATATATATGTAACATCTTAGGTAACGAAATACCATCTCGGTCTTTTCTAAGGTTTCTTTTGTTTGTAAAAAGCTGAAAATGCCTTGNCAGGTGCAGGACTCGGCATTTGGCTGTGTTAAACCTCATGCCGTTGGACTCTGCCCAGCGGTCCAGTCTGTCCAGATCCCTTTGCAGGGCCTTCCTACCCTCCAGCAGATCGACACTTCCACCCAGCTTAGTGTCATCTGCAAACTTACTAAGGGTGTATATGTATGTATGTATGTATGTATGTATGTATGTAACAGCTTAGGTAAGGAAATGCCATCTCGGTCTTTTCTAAGGTTTCTTTTGTTTGTAAAAAGCTGAAAATGCCTTGTTTTTCAAGCTTCTTTTTTATACATAAGTCTACCTTCTTTGCAAGCACTATAATATACTTACCTCATTCTCTGCTTTAGTGAGTAAAATATCCTGGGTATATTTATTAGAATATTCAAACGGATTTGTACTCAGATTTAGTAATTTGGGGTGAGTGGGATCAATAAAAATATCATAGCTCTATCGTCATGTAATGGGTCTAAACTGCTGATCTTGACATGCAGCAAACCAATTACTTCAGTCATGTTTGTGAAATAACAGTGATTCTTCTTGCACAATTAATATCCACAATAACTAATTAAATTAACAATGCTGTATTTTATGTATAAGGTATATACTTAAAATATGGAATTACATATGCAGAAGTAGGCTCTATATATTGTGTGCACAACTTTTCTTAGCAAGAAAAAAACAAAAAAGAAAAGATTACTCTATTGTGACCTTCATACTCTGTCAGGAAAGAAGTAGGTAGATTTCATAGTCTTTATACCCTAATATTTGCATGACATTTAGACTCATATTTACAAGGAGAACATGTGCTGGCATTTTGAAAAGAAGTCTTATGATAATAACATAAAATCATTAGGAAACTAAAAAATAGCTACTATGTCCTAAAAGCACTTTCTATAGAATGAATATGAAAACTGTGGAAATTATGATTTTCTCCCTTAATCCAATTAGATAAGATTGGTGGTTTAAATCTTCAAAGGTTTTAAAGGCATATTAAGAGGCCATAGTTAATCTTTTAATATTTTTAGTAAATACCCTGCTGCTTTCAATTATTTTATTGAAATCACATGTTGCAGAATTTTGTTTGTTTTAAAAATATAAATCTAGTATATCTTATCCAAAAAGCTAAAGCTTGCAAGACTTCTAATGCCAGTGACTTCAAAGTGCCTGAGGAGCCACCTATATAGTACGTTTTTAAAGTTTTTAAATAAATAAATGATAAGAGTAGTTGTGGAAGTAATGGTATATCTGACTTTCTGCTAAGGAGGTGAAATGAAAGTTCCTCTGTGCCAAGTAAGAATCCAATTGTTTTTATAACATTTCTATTCTGCATCCTGTTCCCATTTCCATGTAGATATGTTCAGTAATGCTAGATAACCCATTTGCTTATTCTTGTGGATATTTCCATCAGTCAATAGATTGCTAATGGGAAACTTAGAGTTGTCAATGCCACACAAACCAACATGGTGGTAGTCTGCTCTCCAATCTCCACATAGCTTTGGAAACACAACATACACTTCTCTCTTCTCATATCTACTGCTCTACCAGCATGAGTGTATGTTTTATGAATCTGTCCCTTTCTGTTGACAACTGATCTTCAGATTCAGCAGGAGGTCAAGCAACACTGTCTGAAATAAAACCTCAACTCGCTGTAGCAAGTATTTTCCATTCAGCAGGAAACTGACCCACTTCTCAAAGTCAGGGAAGTTAAACACAACATATGACTGATTTAAGCAATTACAGCATATATAGTGTTTTTCTTAACTGTACTATAATTACAATTTGCTGCATTTTTATCTTGTTTAGGTCTTGGATTATCCAAACTGTTTGCCCATTTCTGTTGCATATCCCCACAAAACTCACTCTAACTGCCTGTGGCACAGTGCTGTGAACTGTGCAAACATACCTACTTTAATAGCTTTCTCCAATAACGAGGTCAATAGAAACAGCACATACTGACCCATAATTGAATGCAAGAGATTTACTCAAACTGATTAAGCTTTCAGAGTCACGCTCAAGCAGCTATGCTCATACATCTCAACCATCCTGTAAGTGCACATCTTCTCTAACACTGACTTGCAGATTTAGCAGTCTTGTCCTAGGTCAAAAAATATACTCATGACAGAGCTATCTGAAAGTGCCTGACTGAATAATAATAATTACAATTAATAAAATACTTTGCACAGGGTGTGGAGAGTGGCACTGGCAAACTTTTAAAATATGATGTGGTGGATAAGGATTACTTAGATCCACAAATCTCTTCTTCACCATTTAAATTAATATTTTTACTTGCTTTAAAATGCAAAGTCAACCTCAAAGCAAGGGGACAGATCCCAAGCTGTTGCAAACTATGATACATCAATTGACTTTACCAATTTCAGCTTTGATATAAATAGAAAAATGAACAAGAAACAAACTTTTTTCCTCTCTTTCTGTCCATACACATGGACAGTCGTGAACTTTTCTTTAGGTAGTTTTATATGTTATATTTACTAAACTTTATGGTAAAACTCCTATTAGCATTGTATTGTGCATGACAGATGCTTTCATTTATCAACTCAGATGCGTCAAGTGTCTGCTTTTTTTTGCTTAATTTAATACTGAGAGAACCAGCCCTTACATTAAAATAAAGGATGATGAAGTCTTCCAACTCTTCTTACATTGAGAACTTAGTGTAACATCAATATTCACACTCCACCCTAACAAAATTATTCAGCATGTGCCTTAGATGTGGAGCAGTAAGACAAGGTTTTCTTACTGATCTCTGTTCTACTGAATGTGTCAGAATGAATTGTCAGTCACTGCAGATGTTTTGAAAGCTTCCAGCACCTTCATCTCTAGTGTCACAATCGATGAACTGTCAAGGTCAACACATAAACTGTCATTGCTGGGTTCCAAATTAACAGGAACATGCAGTATTTCACATAGCTTAGAGCAACAGTTACAGATTTAGGAATGTTCAAATCCTGGTAGCAGCATTACTACTGGCTTCTTATAGGTTTAGAACTTTTGTTCTTTTGTTTCAAACACTACCTATAAAGTTCTGTTTGTTTTTTTTTTAAAAAAAACAAACAACCCCAATCAACAGGAAATGTGAGAGACGGAAGCTCCAGTCTCAGCTTCAAAGATGTTCTGCTTTGTATCACTTGTGCCAGAACCCTGAATAAATTATTATTACCCAGAATGACATCATCCACAGATATTTTTCTAGTAAGCAGCATAAATACTAATAAAACTTTCAGGGACATATTATTTTTTATTCTGAACTGTACCTACAATCACCAATTAAAGATATTTCAGCTTGACCCAGAGCCTGAAATACATGTAGGTATCACACAGAAAATTTTGAGTCAAGTATAATTTGGTTTTGATAGAAATTGGGAGATTGGGCTTTTGAGGGGCTGTTTTCATGTTCTTTGGTAATATAATCCTATTTCTCATGCAACAATATAAGCAAAACAATGTTGGGGAAAAAGAATTTACACACCTGATGCTCAAAACATTTACTGCTCTGAATCTGGGTGTATAGGGAGATCTTCAAAATGTCTGTCTTGGTGGAGGGGTTGGAGAACAGGTCTTATGAAGACTGGCTGAGAGAGCTGGGGTTGTTTAGCCTGGGGAGGAGGAGGCTGAGGGGAGACCTAATTGCTCTCTACAACTACCTGAAAGGAAGTTTTAGAGAGGAGAGTGATGGCCTCTTCTCCCAAGTGACAGGGGACAGGACAAGAGGGAATGGTCTCAAGATCAACCAGGGGGGATTTAAGCTAGACATTAGGAAAAAAAATTCACAGAAAGGGTCATTGGGCATTGGAACAGGCTGCCCAGACAGGTAGTCAAGTCACCTTCCCTGGAGGTGTTTAAGGCACGGGCAGACGAGGTGCTGAGGGACATGGTTTAGTGTTTGATAGGAATGGTTGGACTCAATGATCCGGTGGGTCTCTTCCAACCTTGTTACTCTATGATTCTGTGATTCTACTATTCTAATCTCTTGACCTCTTTGATAGACAGTCCCTATAAGCTGTGATTCAGACCAGCTTAGATTTCACTTTGAATCACTTCCTTAGGAATTTGTCTATGCCTCCACGTGATGTTAGAGTGCCCTATTGAAGAATCATAATGATGTCCTCAGTCACTAATTATGACATCACAAATATAGGATTAAGATTTTTCAAATGGGAGATAAATAGGAAAAGCAGATCAGCAGCTTCAATGCAACAAAGATCCCGTATGCTTGTAAATGTTCCCAGAAGCAGAGTAGAACTGCAACATATGAAAAGTCACAAAAATAAATAGGTCAGAAAGTGTGTCAAAGCATTTAATGAAATATCAATATATCTTAATAAAGCAAGACACAGAGATGTTGTAAGAATGGGACACTATACTTTTAGACCTTATATTCCTGTATAATGGATTATAAATAATAATATTTTGCAACCAGTCTGAAAGACTAACCAAAATATTTTCCTGGACGTAAGAGACAGTCTTTTGAATGCCCTTTGGAGTACAGGAATTTCTATTATTGTACTATATTAATTTACAGTCCAGTAGGGGAGAATTCTCATACATGTTCACTGAATAGTGAATAGTAAGAAGATCCAAGAAGAGGTTTCTCAGGGCTCCTTCATC
Organism: Piaya cayana; assembly: GCA_013389865.1. Taxonomy (NCBI): domain Eukaryota; kingdom Metazoa; phylum Chordata; class Aves; order Cuculiformes; family Coccyzidae; genus Piaya; species Piaya cayana. Next base: position 40,222 of record WAAB01010844.1, on the reverse strand, counting down.
TCTACTTTGAGTACAACGATAAGAAAAGGAGGTTAATCTCTGAACTGGCATCTGAATGGATTGAAGTTTGTTTCCTGTACCAAAGTGAAAAAGCCTGAGGTCTTCCTTTGTCTTATTATATACCACATTTATTCATATTTTCTTGTTTCCAAATGAAATAGGAAGTGACAGAAATTTGCTTTTCCAGATTTAGAACATTTTTAATGGCAAAGCTTTTTTCCAGATTTATTTAGAAGAGACATTAAAGTGTTAATGACATCTTCACTGAAAAGATATGAGATAATGATAGCTAGTTTCCCTAATAAGAATGAACTTTACTTCCTTACACCGTTTTTTTCCCAGTCTAATAAACTGCATAATATCAAATCACAGCACTACTTTCAACCATTCATTCTTATTGAACATGATTAATTATTCCTGCTCTGGCTTCCTTACAGATGGAAACATAACAAGATCAGGGAGGGACTAAAGCAAGGGAAAGAAATTGAAAGAAGATTAATTTTTTTTTTTTTTTTGGCAGCATTCCTTTTTTTCTATCAGGTTGACTGGTGATAACATGGAGAAAGCTGCTTTAAATATGGAACTGAAATTACATTATGGATCTAAAACATAGGTGAGACAAAGTGTCAAATTGTGTGATTTCATGTTATCCTACCACTTATTCAGATAGTTATCTCTGTTCAGTTTTATGCAGCTATTCGTGTGAAGTGGTGGAAGCTAAACCTTCACTGCTTGGTCTCACTTTACTCTTTGTAATCAAAGTAGACTTTATTTAGCCAAACACTTTGAAATTTCAGAATGGTCTAGATGATGTATATCATCAGTTAAAATTAACTTTAAAAAAGAGGAAGGAATAATACACATATTAGTAAGTCCTCATGTTCTGTTACTGGTGTTCTTCATTAAAACTTGATGTGCTCAAGTTAAACAGTCATGTTTATTAATGTAAATAATAGTTTTGACCTCTAAGTACTCTTGAACACAGAAAGTTAATGCTTTTAATGGTCGTAGTATCCATACCTACCAATTCCCAATTTCAGCAAGTATCAGTGTTTGTTGTTGGTAGGGAAAAAAAAATAGTTTTTACCTTCTTGAAAACAAATACCTAGTCTCCCTCATGACTAAATAAATAAAGCTAAAATCTCCCTTCAAACTCCAGTCACGTGATGAAGCTTAACCCCATTGATTTAATGTTGTCCACACAACCTTCTACTTCCAGTAATGAATCCTACCAGGTCAGTGAATACACGTTCCCAAAATAATCTGAGACCTCACAGATTCTCAATGCAGTGGAATTATTGCTAGCTAAGTGAAGAATCTGTTGAAAAATATTAAATATTGCACTCGTGAAGTACCTTTGAAGAACAAAATCTTTTCCTTCCTTAAAATACCTCTACAGAAATTAAAGTTGACTACAATATGTATTACAAAGGAAAAGTTTTATCACAAACGGTGAATCTTGTAGTTTGTTAAAAAGTAATCATATACTGTACTAGTGGTGCATATCTTTGCAGCTGTGAAGGACAAGGAGGAAGGATCTCTTTCTTTCTTATTGAGATATCCTGCTGATAACGGTTGGAGCTTCCTGTGTATGTGAAGTAGTAGTCAAAGATTCACAGGGAGATAAAGCAGTTCTGAGCTCTGCTAATTCCTGGCAAGACTTCTCCATTAAAAATAAGTCTGGTCTGCAGAGAAAGTTGCTGCAGGATACATTGTCTTCCTGGCTACTCTGCTCACAGGATGTCTGGTATAAGTCCAGAGGGTCTCTGTCTAGGTCAGGAAAGCTACATGACTTTACATGTGAATGAAGAATGAGTTCCATTGCTCCTCAGGCTATGTGAAAAAGAAAGGGAGGGAAGGGGAAAGGGGAAATGGGAGGGAAAGTGGAGGGAAAGGGGAAAGGGGAGGGAAAGGGGAAAGAG
>WAAB01010844.1:3420-38268 GCA_013389865.1 Piaya cayana | reverse complement strand
AAAGGGGAAAGGGGAGGGAGAAGGGAGGGGAGGGAAGGGAAGATATGTTCACTTACATTTTAGGTGATTTAGAATTTGGGACTGATTTTGCCCTGTACGAGCTTGTTGGAGTGGTATCTCAGTTCACTTTTACTTTTAGAATAAAGTACAATGTAGTTTTTATGAGATAAAAAGCAGATGCTGTCATCATTTCATGGAGTTTGTGACTCTTTCTATTTCTATTTTCCTTTAAGAGAACTTGCTTCCATTACCAAGTAAGAATCTGAAAATACTTTAAGATGTATTTTGGAAAACACTTTTATTTACTGAAATAGCTTGTAATATATGGGTTTAGATTTTTTGGTCTGTTACTAATCTGGATTGTGAAAAAGTAACTTGAAACTCCTTTTCATCAATTTGTGTAGCCAGTGACACCAAATAGGCTCTTGGGCCCTTACTGGGACATACAATACTCTGAGTTACAAATAACTGCTACAGTTTGTCTCAACCTCATCTATTATCATCATATTTAGAGGAATTATGCAGAACTTCAGTAAAGTAGGAAATAAATAAATAAATAAATAAAATTGTTATTACATCAGCCTCTTGTAAAGATCCACAGATCAGATATCCTAAATAAATCTGAACTCTGCAGTACCACCTCTGCCACAGAATTCAAGATATCTAAATATATTTAGCAAAGGCATCTCTCATGCATCTTATTCTGTTATCTGAAGTGTGTTGTGCATTTCTTTAAGATATCTTTCAAGTTTTCTCAGGTATCTCTTCTACCTGAGATTTTCAGAAGGAATTTATGTTTTTTTTAACCTCAGTTTTGATGTAATGCATTAAAGAGATCTGACAATTAGACACATTTGGATTCAATAGGAAGAGATGCATGCTGTTTCAACCAAATTATCTCAAAATCTTTCATTAAGAAAAAGTGAACCCATCATATATCTAGAATAGAATAGAATTCAGTTTTAGTATAATTAATGCTTTAACACTGAAATAGGTCACATTATTTACTTCATAAAGAAATCCATAATTAATAATGACAAGCTCAACTCACCTATGGTCAAAGTAAGCCCTTACTATGTCAGGTCAGTGCAGCCTTCTACTAGAAATGTTAAAGATCATACTTACTGGAATATATACACATAGAAATAATTCCTTTGTATTTATGTGACACTATGCTCAAAGTAATTTTATATTACTTATGTATTTCAAGACAATCTTTCCACACAGTACAGTTCTAAGATTGTAGCTGTCTCCTTTTGCATGATATAACAATGTCCTTTTATTTGATAACAAGAAAATGACTTATACTGCTGTCTTGAAAATAGGCTCCATCTTTGATTATCATGAAACCCTTTACAATTACATATACATGATGCATATATATTTTTAGCTTCTATGTTTCAGGGTTAAAAAAAGTTATATTTCTTCATAAATTGTATAGTACACTCAGTTCCCCCCTTATAATTTACTGAAGGTAAAATAATCCTCAACACTGATTTATAATATTTGCCATACAAAGGAGGGTATAATAATGGTAATGAGGAGCCTGTTGACTGTCCATGAAGCAGGTCCTTTGTTTACATGGTAGGCATGTATCAGCTCTTCTACAGTCTCTCCACCATTGTGATGATTAAGTCCCATGCTCTGCAATGATAGATATTTATCACTAATTTTCTTCAAGTTTGAAGTTTTAAAGGAAAAAAACCCCATATTTTAAAAATAAATTATTTTAAAACATGAGAGATTAAAACTACTGTAATAGCTTTTCCATTTCCTGGATTAGCATTTAAGCCTGTGGGCAGCCATATGAAAGGTAGCTGTGTCACTGTTTTGAGAGAATGTATTGCTGCTCTTTTGTTAGCAAAACAGAGAGATGATCAGAACGTGACAGCATGGAACTTAGGCTTCAGATCCATTTATATCACCCAGTAGTTTCTGGATATTGTGATATCTCCCTTTTTATCTCTGCCCTCTGCTTTATGCCACATCTAATCTTTATCATGCTTCCCCCTAAGTTGTTTTAACATGTAGAAGAGCCAACGATGTGGAGAGATACATATACATACACATAAATATTTTACCTTTTTGTGACACAAATCAACTCATCACATTATCTTATGAGTTCCAGAGGAAACCCATGGTAGGTGAAGAAAAATGCTTTCATGGAAAAGGAAAACAAATTAGAGAGGAATTGTTTCAGCTTTTCCTGCTTTTGAACTGCAGGTTTATGCAGCTTTCTGCTTAGGTTTTGAATTCCGAGGTAGACGAGAATAAGATGCAATTTATTTTTCTTTTTTCCTCTTCTTCCTCTTTTGTTTTCCTTGAGCTAAAACTTATGTGGGCCTCATAAAGGCCAGCATGAATGTATGGTTGTTCAGTTTTCTAATAGCCATTGAATTCAGTCATTATTTTTGACACTTTTTATTTGATATTGATAAAAAAGAATGAGAATGTTATTTCCATGATCATAAACACGAAACAGAGTGTGGTCCTTCTGGATGATCTATATTAATGTGTGAAGATTTGTAAGCAAAACAGACCAGTTACTCTGTCATGTTTGTTACTTATCATGCATCACTCTCCTGCAGCTTTCGGTCAATTATGCAAAGAGCAAAAATTTTATGTCACAAAAAATGCCATGGAAAGTCTCAGAGCCTTACAAGACTGAGCCTTTATTAAGGCAACCATAAGTCAGATTTTGTATGATTAAACTGATCAAGCAATGGCGCATGAGAAATACATTTATAAAAATCGAAGCCTGTTTGTGAATGGAAATAAATAATTCAGTAACTGCAATAAATAATTCAACCCACTCCAGTTTAAATTTGAACTACACTCTCACCTTTAGAAGCAGTCCCACCACACCAGTACTTGGGTGAAAGAAATTGAAAGAATCAATTTGAGCATCTTCCCCTGACATTGCTCCTGAGGTATCTGATCTATAGCAAGAAGCTGCTTTGAAGTCCTTAATACAGTTAACATATTTCATGAGAATTAAAATGCACTTTATGTGAAATGTTGCAGCTATTAATATTAATAGTATAGCTCTGGAAACCAAGTTCTACTCTCTCTTTCACTGATGCAATCCCCTGACTTTAATGGGGCTTCACACTTATGAGTGAGGGCAGAATTTGGTATCTTTAGACTAAAATTATTTTCCTATCCCCATATGGGAACTTGTCACTGCCTGCTAAGTATAAAAAAGTATAGATAGCTCAAGTTTGCTTAAGGGAGTTTCTTTTCCTTACGAAAGGGCAGTTGTGACCAATTCGAATCTCTTTTGAAAAGAGGCCTCTTAATATGCATATATGTGTATGATAGATGTGTACATGCATATGAATATTTAACTTATATTTGTATAGTATATCTTGCCCTAAAAAATTACATTTAACCTTATCATTACATTCAAAATGTTGTTATGGGTAATGGGAGCATATGAGAAGTGGAGGTAAAACTTTATTTTTGGTAATATTAGTGTTCTAAGAATCTGATAGTCCAGATAATCTACTTAATAGTGGAAAGCATCAAGAATACACTTAAAAGTGAAAGACAAACATCCTTCCCAGTACTTACTTCTGTTCCATGGTGCTCCACTCACCCATTAAAGAAATAAATGATTGAGAATTAATAATGTACTGTTCTAAACTGATGGAGGAGAGGAAAAGCAGGACAACTCTGATTCTTATATATGCATCTCAAGTCTTAAATGTAAAAGTGGATGTACCTAGCCCCCAGTTTCCAGGTCATTAATGGAGAATTTAGAGAAGTCACAGAATTCACCACAATACCTGGCTCTGGGATATACCATGAGTATCTGGCCTCCAGATGGACCTCAGCTTGCTGATCACAATCCTTTGGACCCATGCTTCAGCCATTTTTGAGTCTGTCTCACTCAGTCCATAACTCATCAGTACTTAATCCTTTTGAACAGTCAAAATCCAGTCTTGTTGCTTTTTCTGTTCAAGTACCTGCAAAATAGCATTTTTCACTAACTAATACTTTCACAAACAAGTTGTTAAAAAATAAAAGAACAAATCCAAAAGAACAGATTGTAAAGTGGATTTAAAGCCTTAAAAACTAAGAAATCCTTATTGACAGGATGTAGCAAAGACTATTTATCAAGTATTTAGCATCACTTTTTCACCTTACTAAAGTAAACTGGAACTGACTTTCTCATGCTGTCATTAACTTCAACAGTACAGGGTTTCAAAGCATATATATAAAGACCATATTTAGTTTTCTTGGGAATTCTTGTGTAAACAAAAGCAGTGTGAAAATACATCATTTCATTTAAATGCAATGCCTTAGGAACTATTCTTTTTTATTTTGGCCTTAGAAATTAATCCAAGTCCCAGAAAATACTAGACATAATGAGGGATACCAAATCAATAGAGAATACTGTTGCAGTTGGGTAAAATGAGATTTCTCTGTTATTAACAGTGTAGCCTGAGTATTAGAGAAAGTAAAGTTCAGAAGGAAATAAAACGGGTAGAAATTTGATGTAAGAAAAAAACCAAAGAAACACCACCTAAACTACCAAGAACTCAACATGGATAATTTACTTAATAGTAAGTTTCACAGTAGTACCAGAAATAGGATTTGCAGACTCAGCTTGGATTGGTTGTACTAGATACAGTTACTTTTGGAGTTAATGTTGAAATGAATGAATTGAAAACTTAACTGTAGCGATGCAGAAGCATGACATGAAGTGGAATGATTAAATACTGTTGGTGATATCACCTGAATATATCCCTTGTGAAATCAGCTAAAACTAATCAGCAGTTTCAGGTGGTTAGTTGGGTGACTGCATCTGTTCTACCTCTACTCAGAGAGAATAAGAAATGATAAAACAAGCACAATCCAAACATGCTTTCTTTGGCTGCAGAAGTCTATCCTTTAAAATGTGAGTCATCACTTCTGGCCTCCTGAGATGATCTGTGTCTATTACAGGTACATTTCTTCATTCCTGGTGAGATCAGAAACTTCTCCTTGATTATGAACTTGACTAAGAGGACTCCTTTTGCAGTTGTTAATGAGCTACTGTATGGACAATAAATCAGAAAAGCAAAGTACCCCAAGGGAGTACGTGGATCAGGTCTACAAGGAGTGGAAAGAATAACACAGAGAGGCACCTTAGTCATTTAAAGACCTGGATCGTCTTGTTTCTGTTCATTCAACCATCACCAATACCACCTCCTTCCCACATGAACATTACCTCAGGGCAATAGTACAAGTACGACACACTTAATTTTAGGACAGTTAGAAAAACATTGGATTGCCGTAAAAATTATCAGTGCCTAAGTAGATATACACAATAACCCTTCCATTTCTCTCGATACAACACCTAGCCCTTTGCATCAGTTTGAACCTTCTACAAAACTGACCTTTATTTTCAGATTTCTAAGAAATTTGTTTCCAAGGAGAAGAGAAGGCTGAGGGGAGACCTCATTGCTCTCTACAACTACCTGAAAGGAAGTTGTGGAGTGGAGGGTGCTGGCTTATTCTCCTAAGTGACAGGGGGACAGGACAAGAGGAAATGGCCTCAAGCTCTGCCAGGGGAGATTTAGGCTGGACATTAGGAAAAAAAAATCACAGAAAGGGTCATTGGGCACTGAAACAGACTGCCCAGGGAGGTGGTTGAGTGACCTTCCCTGGAGGTGTTCAAGGCACAGGTGGACGAGGTGCTGAGGGGTATGGTTTAGTGTTTGATAGGAATGATTGGGCTCAATGATCTAGTGGGTCTTTTCCAACCTGGTGATTCTGTGATTCTGTAACTTCTGCAGCATAGTAGAATATAAAAACTGAATAGATGACTGTTTATAGGTTGTTTTTAAGATGGATTCTGATGTTCCCATCAAAAAATGAAATACAGCCAGAAAACACAACGCTGCAATAACGTGCCAGAGTGAACGCCCTCAGATTATCTAAAAAGTTGAGTTAAAATTTGTATAAATGTATATAAAACAATATGATGATTACTATCTAAAAGTCTGCATCTGATATTTTCCTCTCAGGACAGTTTTTCAAGTAGAACAGAAAATTAATCTTGTAATTCAAGTTCTTCTTAAATGCTAAAAACAAAAATTTGAGAAAGAATTTCTACTTGATGTAACATGGGCAACTGAGATATCTACACAGCGAACATGCACAAGATGGATGCACAGGGATTACAGCCACTTTAACCACTGTATTAAGTGTCTGTGGTAAAGTTTTGGCCATGGGGTGGCATGGATGGCCTCCGAGAAATATCAGGATCTGCGTCTTATCAGACACAGCTGGTTCCAGTTGGTTCTGTCCAGATCCAATGGATACACCACAGGACATAGCTGAGTCCATCAGCCATGCTAATCTCCCCTCTGGAAAACTGTATTTAAGAAAGGGCAGAAAACACCACACAGGCAGAGGAAGAGGGAAGAAAGTTAGTGACAAAGAAAAACAGGTACAACAAAGACAGAGGAGGAGGACGTCCTCCATTGTCCCAGTTAAGGTATTTCACAGCAGGACATGACTAACTCATGTCAGAGCAGAGAAAATGTTTGAGGAGGAAGGAACCGCAGAGGGAAACAGCCAGTCCACACTCCCTCTATCCGTCCTGCACTGCATGGGGTGGGGTGCTGTAGTGGTGGAGTGAAGCTGAACCTGGGAAAGGGATGAGGAAAGTTCTTGTTTTACTCTTTATCTTTCTCTTTCTTACTAGCAGAAACTATATAGTTTGGTAATAACTTAAAATTAGTTTTTGCCAAGCCATTCCATTTTGCCCATGCTTCTAACTGACAAGAAATCCCTCTGTCTTTATCTCAACCTATGAGATCTGACGTTCCTTTTTTTTTTCTATTTTCTCTCCCTTTCTCCTGAATTCAAGAGTCTGAGGGAGTGGCTGGATAGGAGTCTGACTGTTAGCCAAGGCTAGGCCACCAATATCATTTAAATTGTCAACCAGAACTATAAGCCATTATGCACATATAAAATATATTTATTGTCCCTAAAAGCTTGCAATCTGCAAGAGGAAAATCAGTTTTAACAATGTCACTAGAACTTCATGAATTATGCTCTCAATTTCCTGATTGTGAGCAACAGAGTCCCATTCTGTATTACCTCAAAAATATAAACTTAAAAAAATTCAGCTTTTGTGAAGCTTAGATGTTAAATGTTGCTTGTGTAATCAGTATCTCATTTTAGCTCTTTTGTTCACTACTTCATTCATACAACCCATAAGAAATACGTTCTGTGAAAGTTGATTATAATCTGTTACAAATATATAAAGATTTAGAATACAAACGTCATCTTTATTAGAAAGTACAGAGGGTTTGACCTAAACTAACCTATGCAGGATATTTATAAGCAGAAAGATATATTTTAGAACCTGAAGGCATGTGTACAAGTAATAGAAAAAAATGCATTTTTTCTGTTTTATAAACAGATTGATTCATTCTCTGTGAGTGTGGTCTTCAATGGTACTCTGGGGAGACCTCTACTGTGTTTGTCTGGGTGAAAATGGAGATGTATGTCAATTTCTTTTCATTTTCTTTTTAGAGTTAATTAGGAAGTATTAAGTATGGAGGAGAGCAGGGGGCAAATAATTTTGAGACATATGCCAAACAGTTCTACAGCTCCTCTAATTAGGTATAACTTCCAAAGGCACATAAAAAGAAGCCATCAGAGGGAGGTTGTTAGAGCTATGCTAAACAATTTAAGAGTCATTTGGAAAATGAAGAAATAAAGAGTATATTCCAATGGTTTTTGCTAAAAAAAAATACTCTATTCTGTCTCATTTTATTTCTAAAGAAAATTTGACCAAATGTTTGTGAACAGTGAGTAGAGATTTCTTATTTTATGTTTAACAGATAAAATATAGGAAACTAAGAGATGCTTACTGTGTAGTAATCAGTGTACTTTCATAAATCAAAGTTGGCTTGGACAAAGTGGATCAGAAATTAGCACCCAGCTGACATTGCAAAAGAGTAAGCAGAAAGGGGTAAGCTGACCCCAAACTCTCTACAGTGTCTTGAAGAGTGCAGAGACTCAGCCAGACTCAACCTTTGGCAGGATTTGGTCCAGTATAGTGATATGTTTTGCAGCAGTAGTGAATGAGGCACCTGCCAATTCAATCCCTAGTTACTGCAACATTATGAATGACAGAAGCTTGATGAAGACTGGCAGAAGTATTATTTTTTTGCCAAATATAACCAAGTGGACGCAATTTTATTATATGTTTATTAACAAACAAGATCATTTTGAGAGACCACCTGTCCTGGCAGAAGGGAGAGGGAAGAGAACAGCTGCTTTGAGCTATTGCCAGCTGTCTCCCCATTTTACTGCTCCGATTCAGAGTCAAATGACTGTTCAGAGCCCTAATGGATTTACAGAACAACCTGATTAGGGCAGAGTACTCCCAAGGTAACTATTGTCTTGCTTCAAGTCTTTCCCTTAAGAATCACTTCTTGGGCCATGATAGTCAAAAGAACAGGAGTCTTGTTGAATTCTGAACATCCTATGGCACTTAGATAGCAGGTAGGAATACAGAAGAACATATAACCTCACATTGAAACAGTAAGGCAGAATACTTTCTTCAGTTTGACAAAGCCATGACCAGAGAAACACAAGAGGAGGCAAGGCAAAGGAAGGAGAAAAAAAAAAAAAAAGCAACTGTGTGACAATTAAGGAGTACAAGGCCTCAATTACATCATTTTTCCAGAGGTAAATTTATATAACAAAATCAGTTCAAGATTTGATTTAGAATATATGGGTGTCACGGTTTCATTCTACAACCAGCTTTGCAGGGCAAGACATTCTCTACCTCAGTCATACTACAGTTGTGATTTCCAGGATATCAAGATCTATAAATAAAGTAATGCAAAATATCCTACATATTATACTATTAGTCCTAGAATCCTTTCTTATTACCTAATATAAGAGGCAGGACATAAGGAATAGGAACTTAAAACTATCTGGAAAGTTCAAAGTCTGTCTAGCTTTCTATTTAATCTGAGAATCTGCTACATACTTAGGAAAAACAGACAGCTAGAACAGAAGCACAACCTCTCAGCTTCCCAAAAGCCTCTTGTTCCATGATTTTTTGAACATTTTTAAACCTCTTTTCATTATTGCTAAGTTCTACAGTATTTATATCTTGTACAGAAATGAATCAACTAAGACTGCTGCCTAACCCTTTACTTGCCGAATAGTGGCTATAAAGGTGACTGGCAGAGAAGGAGACAGGGGTGTTGGTTGACAGCTAGCTGAATATGAGTCAACAATGTGCCCATGTGACCAAGAAGGCCAACAGCATGTTAGCTTGTATCAGAAAGAGCTTGGCCAGTAGGACCAGAGAAGTGATTTTGCCCCTGTACTTGGCATTGGTGAGTCTGCACCTCCAATAATGTGTTCACTTTTGGGATCCTCACTACAAGAATGACATTGAGGTGCTGGAATTGTCCAGAAGACAGCAATGAAGCTGGTGAAGAGGCTGGAGAAGAAGTTTTAAGAGAAGTAACTGAGAGAACTGCAATTGTTTAAGCTAGCGAAAAGGAGGCTGATGTGACACTTATCACTGTCTACAACTACCTGAAAGGAACTACTACTTTTCATCCAAATGATAGCCAATAGGATGAGAGGGAAGAGCCTCAGGTTGCACCAAGGTAGTATCAGAAAAGACATTAGGAATTTTTTTTTTTCTGGAAGAGTTATCAGACACTGGAACAGGTTGCCCAGGGAGGTAATTGGGTTACTATTCCTGCAGGTATTTAAAAGACAGGTTGATGAAGTGTTTAGGGACATAATTTAGTAGTGGACAGGTGCAGTTGGATCTTTCAGTTTTCTCTTTCCCAAAAAGAGCAATAGAATTTCAGTGTCTTCTCATACAACTACCTTTTCATATCTCTGATAATGTGCTTTGCTTTCCTTTCCTTGTTTTTTAGTTCTACTACATGCAGTACTAAAGACGGTAGGGAGAAAAAGCGTTTCTACAATGGATATTTTTTTTCTTCTTTATTTCTTTCCTAATAATTCCTGATGTTCAATTTCATTTTTTGAACACTGATGTTCATTCAATCTGCAATGACTCCAGGATCTTTGAACTCATTACAATCTTTGGACAACTAGGTTTATTTTCCCTATGTGAACAACAGACATTTCATTTTCTGACATTTTACTGTCCTTGCCCTTTCCTCTGGATCCGTCACCAAACTCATAGCTTAAATGAAAATATAAATAAGAAACTTCTGTCTGCACAGGACTTGTACTTTAGTATCTATCTTAAAATCACTGGTTTTCACACTTCAGCAGAAGGCCAACTTAAAGGCAACCTCCTGTATCTTTCCAACATGTTCCTTTCAGATTTTTTTCTAATCAATGCTCTAAGCCTGTGGTGGGTCTCTTGCTTGCAGCTGTACTCAATTTTCTTTCACTAATGAACATGTTTTCTGTGTATTCAACACAGAGCAGTTTCTCAGTGTGTACATCAAGCCTTTGCCCTTCCTATGTTCAAAAAGTCATAAGATTCAGATCCACTGTGCACTGACCTATCAACCAGTTTACATTTTAGGCATTGCACACTGGCTATGCAGTCCCTTCTGAAATTAAATTTTGGGTGGCAGGCTTATGGTTTCTGTTCATGTTTCCAAGTCAGATTTCCTGTGACCTATTGTATCAATTAAGCATTTCATGTTAGAGCAAATAGAACTTTCTGCTCTAAGTTATCTTCTTGACTGCAACACAATTTTCATGGTGTAATGCAAGAGCTCTTTCTAGAATCCTGCAAGGAACAGAATATAAAAAAAATACAAGCATCAGTTCCTGCTTGCTGACTGACAGTAAAGAAATTCACTATGATTTGGCTAAAATTGTTCTCTCTCAAGCTGTCATTCTTTAAAAGTATCTGTGTGCTGCAGTACAGGTGACATTTTAGATTCATAGCAGAGTTTCAAAAGTTTATCTTTTGTGCACAGATCAGCTTCTGAGGGCTGCAGAATTCCTGTGAGATTTTGTCTAAGACAGAACTAGGAAAACACAACTGTACTTGCCTTTAGTAGACATGAAATAACATTGTGTGGGAATGAAAAACACTGTTTCACTTACATTTGTCCCAGGTTTGACCATTGATATAACCAAATGTCAGGGAGTGGAACATTATTTTCTGTCAGCAGCATCTGTCTCCTTGGCAAATTCCTCAGACAATTATCTTGGCAGCTTTGGAGTAGCCTCTAGGTCTGTCATGTAGCTACCCTTGTCCTTGCAACACTGTTTCATAGTGATTCAATTTGTTTCTGAATAATATCTGCAATTTTATGTGGTTAAGCTCCAGCATAAATCACTTATGAGATCTCTAAGCCAATCTTTTTATAGTATTATACGGTACTTATTAACTATTGACTTTCCCCCTACCGAACATTTATTATAATAAACAAGAATTGCAACACAAATTATTCCTTTGCCTGCCTATAAGTATTCCAGCCTTTACATTCATACAGACCCTTGTGAATATTCCTAATTTCTACTTAGATTTACAAAGGCATTTTTCATATTCTTGTATTCAAGTTTAAGCCATGACATTCTCATTTCCTATCCACTAACCTGTGCAATTAAAATCCAATGCAACATGCTTGATGTTATGTATAACCAGATGACTCTTTGTAACTAACTGGTTACATAATAGTTTGCTTTTATATCCAGCATCAAGCTGTTCTTGGCAATTAACCATTGAAAAGGTGCTTGCAGAAGCCTTGCACTCCAGATTAAAACCTGAATCTTTCCTGGCAATAAATAAATTGAGTTCAATTTTGTATGAATTTGAGAATCTGTCATTTAAACATTAAAACCAATTGTAAGTTACTTCCTTGTGTTCACATACAATAATACATTTTTATAAATAAATAGTAATAGGGAAATATAGGTTTGGGAAAGAACTAGAATCCTACATACAAGATTTCTTGACAGTCAGAATTAGAATTTCAGAAGAGCACGGGATGAAAATAATATAAAACCCCACCTACTATTGCTTCGTAGGTGGATTTGAAACTTTTTGTTCTTTTAGCAAACAAATACCCAATAAAAGAACATTTCCCATGGAATACTGCCAGATAATTTTTGAAATATTTCTCCTTGTGAATGTGAGAAGGAATCCTTTGTCATCTTCAAATAAGTAAACATCTCATTAAAATTCTTGGTATTGTTGAGAAATAAGCACTTCAATTACTTTGGAAATCCTATTAATCAACTATTGCATAATTAAGTATCTAAACATTTTTTAAAATGTTATTAAGATATTAAAGGGTTTAGAATGAAATATTTGAAATAATAAATGAAAATCTGTAATTTTTTTAATTTGACATATTCATAAATAAATTTTGCTAAACATCAAATGTACTGATGAAGTTAAATCTTCTTGAAACACAGGCCACAGTTTCCCATACATTAAAACAATTTTTAAAATTAAAGAATACTCACTTTTTTAGTGATAGTGTCATTTGCATTAACGCTCTTAGAAGTAATAGTTATGCAGTTTTTATAACAGGAAAATTTTTATTATTTACAAAAGGAAAGAGGATAATAACAATATAAGACTTCAAGCATAATGTGCGTAATGTGTTAGTTATAATGTTAAGATACATTTTTGCTATTTGACTGATTAGTTTGACAGGTGCATATGAGAAAAATCAACATTTTAGATAGTAGCTCTTGCTTAGCAGTCATACCTCATGTAATATTCAGATACAGCAACAAGATGCAACATGAAAAAAATCATACATGCATATTGTTTGTCAGTTTTTTAGGTTGCCTTTTAGATATTTCAAATGAATCTGTACCTATTGCAAAAAGACAGGACAGTAAATCCATAGTTATAAAATTTACAGGGAGAAAGCATTGGGCATCTACTTACCGGTTAGAAATAAATTATAATACTGGGTGTTTTTTTCCCAAATAACTTAATTGATGTTTGAAAGTTAACCATGTGCTTGACATGCGTTATCAACTTCTCTCTGGATAGAGAATTTCTGTCTTAACCCAAAACAGTATGTAGTAGTGAGAGATCTGATTATTACTCTTTCTGAGGTTACACTTCTATTGTGCAGAACAAAAGGCTAACAGCTTGTTACACTGTTTGAAAACATTGCTTGCAGATGGCATCTCTTACAAATTGTGATTTGTATGCATGTATGTAATGCTCTTAAAGTTCTCTACACTTGAAGTTATTGAATATTTTTCTGTGATTAATCAAACCAAATAAAAATACAGTTAAACAAAGATTTGGACTACATATGAAGGGATGAAAATTGAAAAAAAACCCCTAATAGAAATGTGTCTGTGTAAGCAGAGTGCAAAACAAGCTGCATATAACACAGGGGAAAGGAAAGAGCAGGCGAAGAGAAAGACAAAAAAAATGAGAGAAAATCTCCCTCAAACATGCCATAGTTTTACAAAGATATATTGGTAACAGAAAACAACCAATAACCAACAAATTTGTTTTTCAAGTGACTAGGAACATACCCTTTCCAATTCCTCTTTGCTTGTTATCATGGAGAAAAAAAATTATCCTACACACTTTAACTGTGAAAAATATTTTTTTTGGTTGGTAATTTTTTATTTGAGAAAAAGAAATGTTTTTCTTTTTCCAGTTCATTATTTGTGTTTCTGACTTCAGATTTCATTTGCTAAAGAGAATTTATATATTGCATATGATTTTGCTATAGCTTACTCATATGCTTGATAAAATAAGTGAAGAATTACATAGTTACTTACAGCATGTAAATGAAACAGAGGAAAGATTATACAGAATTTAAATGTGGGCATAAGAAACCAGCCTTTGTGTGCTCATACTCCCAGTAATTGCATTAGCAACAGCTTGAATTTATAAAGGACCTTATGTGAAAAGGTAAAAAGGACCATCTTTTTAATACGCTCACTAAGAAGAAAGAAAATGAAAGGACTGTAGAGAATTGCTATGGCATGTATGAGGTCAGCCTGTTCTCCCAAACAGGGATTTAATACCTTGCTCCTTATTCACCCAGAATACAAGAAATACAATTCACATACATACAGTCAGACAACCTTTAACTTACTTAAATAATTTTCTTTGGTTTTGTAGACTGTCACAATCAGTAAAAAGAGATATTTGATGACTAGTCCTTGCTTTTTTCATCATACGTGCAATCTATGTACTTCCTTGAAGAAAGTAAGTGTGCAAAGTATTCAGATACAAAATTTTTGAAAATGAATGTCTAAAAAACCCAATTTATAATCATTCCCAACTATTTTTACTCAAAATTATTCCCATTTCTATTCCAACAGTTGATGTACTAAGGTCCCAGGCCTCGAAATTATTTCAATATTTGCTTCAATATTTTCCTTTTTTATAACCCAAACTAGAAATGAAAGTACTCTATTATTTGGCTGAGACTTCCATTCAAATATGTTGTTATAGGATCTAAAATTTACATATAAGATTTTCATCTTTTAATGCAGTGGATAAACCTGGATTTCAGTTGATGGTAGTTGATGACTTCTGAAATTGTGGTCTTTGTTATGGCCAAAGGTCAGCTTGACTCATCTCCTACTCACTTTCTTCTCACTTTCCTGTAGATCTCACCCCTGTGAGAAAAGACCTGGGACAGGTCATCAGGGTATGAGATTCTTGTGTATGGCAAGTCTTCAGTGTTACAGAGAGAGTATTCTAGTCTATGCTTTCCAGTCTACCCCCTTTCTGTGACCTTATAGCCACAGTCCTGTCTCTGGTTCTGGACTCCCTAGTACAAGGAAGACAGGTGGACATACTGATGAGACCCAAAAAAAGGGCCACTAAGATAATGAAGGAACAGGAGTGTTTCTACTGTGAGGAAAGACTGGGGGAGCTGTGACAGTTTAACCTGGAGAAGAGATGGCTCAGGATGAATCTCATTAATGTACCTACAGAGAGGATGGAGCCAGGCTCTTTTTAATGGTACCCAATTACAGGACCAGACTCAATGGGCCAAAATTGAAACACAGAAGGGCCCATCTGAACATAAGGAAACACTTTTTTTTACGATGAGAGTGACTAAGTATTGGCATGGGTTACCCAGAGAGGTTGTGAAATCTCCCTCCTTGGAAATATTCAGAAGATATCTGGACATGGTCCTGGGTAACTGGCTGCAAGTGACTCTTTCTGATATTTGTTCAGATGACTTCCAGAAGTCTCTTCCAATCTCAATCACTCTGTGATTCTGTGACACAAGATTAAAATCTGTGTATTTGCTGTATACATTAAAAAACAGATCTGCTTTAAAACTCAGTGATAATTTACCAAATTGACCGCAGGCTCTTTCATTCTTTGTTTGTACTCCTTCTCATCAGTCCCCTCATGTCTGGATGCAGTGTACATAGTTGATATATTCTTCATTAGTTGTTGAATAACTGTGATTTTGTTAACTCAAACTTTTGCTTAGGGAGTTTTCATCTTTATGTCACAAAAGGTGAAAAACTCCCTTCTGAATTTGACAGACCAGTCTCATAATATACTGGAATACCTCTCTCTCTCCTATAAGGGCAGGTTGAGACAGCGGGCTGTTTTGCATAGAGGAGAGAGGGCTCTGGGGAGATACTATAGAGACCTTCCGGTATGTAAAGGGGCCTACAGAAAAGATGTGAAAGGACTCTTTATCAGGGAATGCAGTGATAAGTAGAGGGGTAGTGGTTTTAAACTGAAAGAGGGTGTATTTAGATTAGATATAAGGAAGAAGTTCTTTACCTGTGAGAGTTGTGAGATGCTAGAGTAGATTGCCCAGAGAAGTTGTTGATGTCCCCTCCTTGGAGGTGTTCAAGGCCAGGCTGCATGGGGCTTTCAGCAACCTGATCTAGTGGAAGGTCTTTCTACCCATGGCAGGGGTGTTGGAATTAGTTGATCTTTATTGTTCCTTCCAATCCAAACCATTCTCTGATTTTATAAAACATTGAATATGGACATTTCTACACATAAGGGAAGATATACAATGTACCTGAGAAGACTTAATTTTATAAGATTAAAGAAGGAATTGTAAGAAAGATGAGGTTTATTATAATAATGCTGTTCTTCCTTCCCTGACAAAATAAAAAAATGAAGAAACAGTAAAATCGAAAGGTAGGAGAGTACTGACTTCAGTTTGGATTTATATGCATGACTGAAATCAGTTTAACCTAACTTCTTGACAGCAATAACTCAAGGAAATAAAAAGAAAATTNTTGCATAGAGGAGAGAGGGCTCTGGGGAGATACTATAGAGACCTTCCGGTATGTAAAGGGGCCTACAGAAAAGATGTGAAAGGACTCTTTATCAGGGAATGCAGTGATAAGTAGAGGGGTAGTGGTTTTAAACTGAAAGAGGGTGTATTTAGATTAGATATAAGGAAGAAGTTCTTTACCTGTGAGAGTTGTGAGATGCTAGAGTAGATTGCCCAGAGAAGTTGTTGATGTCCCCTCCTTGGAGGTGTTCAAGGCCAGGCTGGATGGGGCTTTCAGCAACCTGATCTAGTGGAAGGTCTTTCTACCCATGGCAGGGGTGTTGGAATTAGTTGATCTTTATTGTTCCTTCCAATCCAAACCATTCTCTGATTTTATAAAACATTGAATATGGACATTTCTACACATAAGGGAAGATATACAATGTACCTGAGAAGACTTAATTTTATAAGATTAAAGAAGGAATTGTAAGAAAGATGAGGTTTATTATAATAATGCTGTTCTTCCTTCCCTGACAAAATAAAAAAATGAAGAAACAGTAAAATCGAAAGGTAGGAGAGTACTGACTTCAGTTTGGATTTATATGCATGACTGAAATCAGTTTAACCTAACTTCTTGACAGCAATAACTCAAGGAAATAAAAAGAAAATTTAAGAGATCAGTGAAAGGCATCTATCACCAAAATATATCAGAATCAGCTCTTATTATGATGACCTGAATAGTAGAAACTGAGTTGATTGTTAATGTCATAACAGATATGCACAAATTATGACCACCACCACCTTGAAAAAAAGATTTTAGTTCATGTCTTGAAGAGGTCCAAATCAATATTTGTTATTCTACCAATTTAATTCCCCTCTAGCTTGGTTGGCAGAGAAACTTGGGTGGTTGTGATCCCAGTGTGCCCACCACAGGGAGAGGGGAAAGGGAAAAGACAGAGAGAGAGAGGGAGAGAGCACCACTTGTGGGCTGGACACTAAAACAGCTTTAATGAAATAAAAAGAATAAAAAATAAAATAATGATATTAATTAGAAAATAATGATATTAATTAGAAAATAATAATATATACACAAATATTCAAAACCACATGCCCTCAGTAACTAGACATCACCACTGACTANTATATATATATATTTAATTATTTTTATAAAAAAAGATTTTTCTATGAGTTGAAGCTTAGAGAAAATTTAGCACAAATCTGTTTATATTCCAAACAGAAAAGATTTTCTTACCATAAAATGCAGCTAGTAGTGTAAAAAATATTTCAACTGGCAAAATGGAATAAAAGCAATCTAAGAATAATGTTGCATGTTTCTTGCCTTTCCCTGCAGCCATACATACCAGTGGAATAGTAATTTAACCACGCAAAAAAGTGGCATTTATAAAAATATTAGGTGTGCTGAAAAAGAACTCTAATTTCAGATACTGGTTTGAATAACAAGTAACATGTTACAATCAGCCTCATTAAAAGATTTTATGAAATTGGGAAAAAAATGCCAAGAGATAGAGATTAATAGATTTTAAGTGGCTGATTTTAAGTTTATGTCATCAGTAATACGAGCTAGATAAATTAGAGATGCCTTGCATTGAAAAAACCTAACGAGAATAAAAAGATGAAAAAAATGCTCATCAAAAATCTCTCTATATTAACTCTTGTTAATACAAAACTAATATTAATTTCAAATCACAAACAAGGATTATGCTGAATTTTGTTATCATGTGAAACAAAATACTGATGTACACAGGGCATCATCTAAATGGTAAAGTACATTAAGCCAGAGGATTTTAAGACTCTGCAGTGTCTTAGAGAGACTATTTTAACTCTGCATCTTTAACAGTTAGATTATTCTCTGTATTAATTTTTCATAGCAATTAAAACATGATTATTGTGTGTGCTCTGCATACTACTTGTAAATCAAAATAAATTAAAGGAAGATAACTTTTATCCTTTTTATTTTAGGCTTATATATTGATCCTGTGATAATTGCAGGGAAATGTGACTGATGATGATTTTTTTTTCTCCCAATACTCTCGTATGAGCTCTAGGAGACATTTCATTGGTTACATGTCATCTTCTTAGAACACTTTTGTTGTGAAGATATTTCAACTTGATTCAGCTTTCAAATACATGACAAAATCCTAGTTTCTTGATGTAGCTGTGACTGTTCATTGAATTGATGATGATGTAACTTCCAGATGTAATTTTTTTTGTTTGATTAGTTTTATTATGTTCTGACTCTTTGCCCAATAAGTATAGTAAAAAAGCTGAGGGTATACAACAGTGCTGGGACAAAGTAGAGGAAAAGTACACAGAACATTCCACCATTCTTTTTGAGCACTCAGTCCTAGAAACGCACATAAAACATACAAGAGTATCAGATCAAATATTGCACATAGTTTTATTTTTAAAAGTCTCTCTTCTCTTGTTACTTTCCTAATTAGTTTCAGTCCTAAGGGACCCAATTAATTATATTCTTTGAAAATGAACTTTCCCCCTCCTAAATTCGTTCAATCTCTTCCTTTCCCCAGTCTTTCTTCCCTTTACATATTCAGTTTCAAGTATTGTATCACTTGTGAATATTACCAACAGAAAAATTCCTAAGATTTTCTAAATGCTCTTAATTTTAAAAGTTTAAAACAAACAAACAAACAAAAAAACTAGAAAACTTTGGAGCTGAATAGAAAGAACAATAAATATTTTTTTCCCAGGGAATTTTTGTGTCTTTGTGCATCTCCTTATGTTTCATCTTAGTAAATAATAATGAAAAAATAAATCAGGCTTTGATGTAAATTCATTTCTAGTCAGCTAATGATATATCACTTTCTTTCATACCTCACACACATGATCTTCAGAGAAAAACAAGGTAGTGAAATTAAGTCTTCTAATGTATGTGCATCTGCATCCAATCTCTAATTTTATCATATACTATGTCTATTTCTAAAGCATTGTTCCATGAAAACCTGGAGTGATGTGTAATTACCAGTATATAGCAGTCAGTTTCAACAATCTTATCACTGCTTTAGGCATAACTATCATAAAACCAAGGATACAAATAAAAATAAGATTTGCTAAGTCAAGACTGTAGCAATTACAATGTCATAGAATGGACAGGGATTAAAACAGGTTTACTTAATAGAATGTTAGAATTAATTGTGTGATTACCTTGAGTTAAGTTAAATTGTAATTTGCTTATAGTTTTGCATCAGTGGACTGGGTCTAGCTTAGCGTGAGTAGGTCCTGTTCAAAGTGAATTTTGCCTGTCAGCATGAATAGCTAAACAAAAGAAAATATTGGAAATCTTGCACCATAAGATAACAGGGACCATATCTATAATTCAAGGAAAAGAGCCATCAAGAAGAGGCAACAGATGATGGACAAAACCTCAATGCAGGTAAGACAGAAGGGTGAATGCAAGTTAAAATTAAAAAAGTTAATTGAAAGAGGGCCCACAGAGTCAATGCAAGCTGGAAGATAGCACAGGTAGGAATAGCTGCAAACTTTGAAGGTAAAAAAGGAGACAGCCTGCCTAGAGGCAGGGAAAGAACTCAATGTGGAGAAAGGAGACCCCAATCTTGGAAATACCATTGGACAAACTGTCACATGAACAACACACGAAGACCACATAGGGGGTGTGGATCTTAGATTGTAAGGGCATAATTGGTCAGGGAACTTTAGTTCACATACAGAGATGTGAACCTAAGAAGGTGTTTTATTGGTTTCATATTTGAAACCATACTGAGTTAGAAAAGCAAAGATTCTTTAGGAAGTAACGATCACGATTTGTGTACTTTACATTTAAGTTTCTTTGAGATATTTAGATTGCTTTTTATACAAGCAAATCAATTTGTCTGAAGAGAGATTTAAGTTATTTGTGTAACCAACATACATTAAAATTGCACAATGAAAGAATGCACTGAAAGGATTCTTACTGGAAAGAAGAACAGGAACTGGGAAGCCAGAAAGTGAATGAAAGAAGTGGATTATATCACTTTAAGTAGAATTTGTGAAATCGAGGTTGCTGACTTTGTCTTCCCCCCTCCTTTATAATCACATATACAGAAAAATTGACACTGAAACTTTCAGATCCAGAATTAAAGGTGACTTATTTATTTGTTTTAGTTCAAGATCAGAAACCACTACCCTTCAGTATTTACACACACCTTTCATGCTCTTTAACTTGTTTGTTAAGAAAAGCAAATGGAATTAATCTGAAAGTATAGAACATGCTTCCAGATTGCCAACAGGATCTAACTGTCAGTTTGCAGGTGCACTGATTTCATACATAGGGAAATGTGCCAAATAATCCCAACCATAAAGTTGATATTTTAATATGAAAAAATAATACTTTTCCCCTTGAGATAAAGTGTCATCAGATACCATCTGTGCTGCCTGTAAATTCAGTCATAAATCCTTGTTGTATTTATCGGAGATTTGTTTTTCAAAATAGCTCATTTTCATCTCAGATTCAGCCACACAGTAATTTCCTTGCTTCTTTCTTGCTGAGAACTCTGATATAAAAGCCTCTCACAGAAAGGATTTTGCACTTGCCCAAAGCAATATAGGTTCACCTCCTTGCACATAATTAGTTTCCTTAACAAGGCTAGAACTTAGAATCATTAAATAGAGTAATTTAAAATAATATCTTTTCATATAACAGAAACTATTAAAATGAGTGTGGGAGGTAACATGACAAAGTTCACAACGAGATTATTATTAAAACTCATAAAACATTGAGGGTAGAAAAAAATCCCAAATAACGGATACATGAGAATTGAAGGAATGGCAGCAATACCAAGTTTGAGCATCACCTATCCCCTTTTTTTAGTGTCTGAAGATGTTGCATGAGATTAATACGGTAGGTTGTAGGTTGACCATCATTTAGATGATTGGATATATACGATAAATTTCATACATCATTCTGGTGTAACTGAGGTAGTTAGAGAGCCCTCCAGAGAAACTGATCACTCACTGTAATAGAAGCTGTGAAGATAAACTGTAAAAGGCATTTTACACAAAATGTTTTACAATATAATAAAGGAAGTGCACATCTTATTTATCTATTGAATACCAGATGGAAAAAAAAATGTTTTTGAATACCAGAGTATTCAAATAACGTATTTTCCAAAGTTATGAGAAAAATTTAGAATTAACACTAGATTTTCTACTTCTAGAATGTACTAATAACTTTGCACTGAGGTATGTTTCACTTACTACCAAAGATAGAACACCAGCTATGGATTGAACAGAGAAATATACTTAAGCTTGTGTCCTCAAACATATTCATTATCTTACATTCAGTTGGCATTTATGAATTTAGCCTAACGTTCTCATTAAGTTAAATCATATTTTCTATGTTTCTCCTGAAACAATAACTTTGTATTGAAACTGATACTGTGGTGGGTTAAGACACACAAAACCCAGAACTTCTGCCCTAGCACTCCAAAATCAACATCAAATGATGAATAACAGAATGGCTGAAGCTGGAAGACACCTTTGGTGATCCTCTAGTCCAAATGCTTGCTCACAGCCAGGTTATGTAGAGCAGGTTGAACAGGATTGTGTGTTTTGAATATTTCCAAGGATGAAGATTTTACAGTCTCTCTAGACAATCTGTTACAATATTTTACTTCTCTTCACCAGGCTGAACAATCCCTAAGCCTCTCCTCATATGACATAGGCCCCAATCCTTTAACATTTTCTTTGTCCTTCATCAAACTTGCTCCAGTATACTCATGTCTCTTTTGTCAGGAGGAGCCCAGAATTGGAAACAACTGTCCATATATTATCTCACTAGTCTGCATAGGTGGGCAGAATCACCTCCTGCTACCTGCTGAAAAATGCTTTGTCTGATGCAGTCTGGGATACTGTTGGCCTTTTTTACTGTTGACCATTCAGTTTTACTGTTGACCATTCATTTCTGTCAGTAAAATCACATGGGAAAGACTGAAGATAGTTCTGATTGAGCCATTAAAATAAAATACAAAGCAACAAGTGACACAAAATAAAATACTAGAACAGCTATAGCATTATTTTTGTGGAGATCACGGACACAAAATCATAATAGTACTTCACTACATGTAGGAGAAAAAGGAAAGATTAATGAACATGAGATTCATGGAAAGTGACCTACAGGGAGCATGTAGAGGCAAACAGTAGTTTCTTCTCTGTCAAATCAATAAACTTGAACTTAAGGGAGCAAAGAGAAAGCAAATCAGCCATATAATTTTCTTCTCATATCATATCTTTCAGAATAAATACAGTTTGAATCTATGTGAACATACTGTAAGTGAGACCAGAATTTGGCACATAAGTTGGAAAAACTGCAGAACAATTGGTGAAGAATATTGCAGGAGAAATCAAGCACTGTAAAAAAATAAATTATTCATTAGCAGAATCACAGAGAATAACAAATATTGTATTTTTTCTGTCTTTCCCCCCCCCATTACTATATCCAATTAGAATTTTTTGAAAGCCAGACTACAAATTAAGCAGCTGTTCAAAACATGGAGAGAAAACAAGTGGTTCCAATGGAAATCTTAGAAAAATCCTCAGTGCTCCTTTCTCCTCAATGAACACATTTCAATGCAGAGCAAACTACATTATCACCTTGCATGAGCAGGAAATAGGCAGGTGCCTATTTTCTATTTCATTGTCGTGTCAAATTGAAAAGTCTAGAAATGTCATGAACAGAAATTCTTATTATGTTATATGATAAGTGTTAATGGGGGATTTGATGCTTATTCCTTATATCTATATGCAGACAATGTTTCAAATTAAAATAAATTAA
This sequence comes from Piaya cayana, assembly GCA_013389865.1. Classification (NCBI taxonomy): domain Eukaryota; kingdom Metazoa; phylum Chordata; class Aves; order Cuculiformes; family Coccyzidae; genus Piaya; species Piaya cayana. The sequence goes on along the minus strand of WAAB01010844.1, from coordinate 15,291 downwards.
TAAATTAACAAATAAAGGTGTATGCTGGATGATTTACAGTTTGACTTTAGTTTTCCTTGTGTGGGAGGCATGAAGCTATATATTCTCACTTATAACTGGATGGAAAGAAAATATTCAAGATGGTGAAGTTGAATAGCAGTCACATAACCTGTTACTTGAAAGCCTCAAAGAAAATTGAAATGAACAAAAATTGACTTCTGAGCCAGTTCAAGGAAGAATTAAAAGCAAACCAATGGACAAACATGTAAGACAAGCACCAGTGGCAGACCCAAGCAACAAACCATGACACATATATCCCCTATACTAGTTTTCTTTCTTAAAATATTGAAGGAAGAGTAATTCAAACCAGAACAAACAATTCAGATGTCAGAGGTGTGATAACTTTAACAGTCACGTTTTAGTATTATGTCCCAAATCAGCTAGTACCATAGTACATTCAAAATCATAGAAACACAGAATCAGAATGTTGAGATTGGAAGGGAACTCATCTTGTCCAAGGGAGGAAATTCCATTACCTCTCTGGCCAATCTTTGCCAGTGCTCAGTCAACTTCACAGTAAAAAAGTGTTTCCTTATGTTCAGATGGGCCCTCCTCTGTTTCAGTTTGTGCTTATTGAGTTTAGCCCTGTCATTGAACATCAATGAAAAGAGTTTGGTTCCATCTTCTTTGCATCCTTTCTGTAGGTATTTAAATACATTAACAAGATTCACCCTGAGCCATCTCTTCTCCAGGCTAAACTGTCCCAGCTCTCTCAGTCTTTTCTCAGAGGAAAAATGCTCCAGTCCCTTCATTATCTTAATGGCTCTTTGGCTCCCACCAGTATATTCGTCCCTCTTGTATTAGGGAGCCCAGAACTGCACACAGGACTCTGTATATGGTCTCATCAGTGCTTAGGAGAGGGAAAAAAATAGATACATATTATATTTCTTATTATGTACTTTTACATCTTGCTTCTTTGTTCTCTGTCTCTTTTTATGTTGCACTATCTTCATTTTGATTCCCATATGTACATATGTTATGATAAGTTCTCTGTCATTTTCTTCTACTATCAGTTACTTTAACTGTCAATCTGGTCAATCTTCACTCAGATTAGAGATGTATTTTAACCTACATTTCAAATTTATTAGAGCTGAAACATTTTAGTATGAAATATGCCTAAATAATATACATAGATTTTATAAGCACGTAAAACCTGCAGCCGATTTCAGAATCAAGGTGGAAGACAGTTTTGGAGAGATAATTGTTGCTATTTATGGGAAATGGGGTCTCATTAAAAATAAAGGTTAAATGAAGAAGTTAGTTTCTTCCTGGGAGAGAAATTTACATTTCTTTGTAAAGTGACAGCTCTCAATAGCATCTAAATCTAAATTTAACCATGGCATACAATAGACCACTTTCCTTATAAAATCTTTTTTTGACTTAATAAAACAAACTTTTCTTAAAGTTTATTGCTGTTCATGCTTGACTTCCTTCCTAAAGCAAGTAATTCTGGAACAGCAGAGGAAAATACCTTCAGCCATTTCATAGTCATAATATTATGAAATACACATTCTAATATAAATGCTAAATTCTTACTACCAGTTTCCCCATTGAATAGACTGTTGAAAATCAGTTGAACTTTTCAACTTCAGTTTATATATTTAAATACTCCAAGAATGAAAAAAAAAATATATACACATATATAATAAAAAGACCCCAGAAACCTAAGAAAATTATATTATCAATTTCTCTCCTTATTAAGTGTCCTAAAATATGCTTTCCTCTAGGTCAGACCCTGAGGTAAGTATTATAATGCAGAGACAATTTATAAGGAAAAGGATTCAAGTAAAATTTGCCATGAGGTCAGGTAAAGATGCATTAGGTTGTGACAGAATGACTGCTGAAGGAGGTTTCTGGTCAGTGGTAGAGTAAACCCTTGTCTACCTGCAACACAGTGGTAGTTATATAAAATGCCAGTCCCCAGAGTTAATTTAGAGAGCATTTAAATGGTATCAAAGGGATATAGATGCTGTGTAAAAAAGAGCAACATGGTAAGAAATAATAATTAATTAAAATTCCTCTATTAAAATGCATGGTTTCACGGAAGTACTTGCCTTAGAAAAGCTAGGAAAACTACAACTATAAGCACTGCATTAAAAGGGACTTGAAGAAAGTTCATGATCAACTTTTCTGTTCCCTATTCTTTAGGTGTCAAATGAATACCTTTTTTTTCATTTTGTTACACTAACATATTTTACTTTTTTGTAGCTGTTTAATTCCGGGTGAAACTTTCTGTTTGGACATTTCAGGACTGGATTTTTTTTTCAGGAAACAAAAGAAAAATAGCTTACAAATTGGTAACAGCAGGTTGCTTAACATAATGGAGCAAAAGTGACTGAGGCAAAAAAAGGAAATAAAAACTTCTCCAAATTACAGCAAAGCCAGCCCTCCCTGCATGAGTTCTACTTAGAGAACAAATCTTCTGAACCTAGCAATTCATTCTCTTCTATCATTCTCAGGGCACGTGTTACCTTCAAAACAATTCTGCCCAAGAGACATACAACTGCTTCTTTAATTACAACTCACAAAAGAGAAAGCAACAGATGTATAAACATGTTTTAGGTATTTATTAAATATCTGCTGAATTGTTATAGTCCTGTTGGCTCATTAATGAAATCTCCATGGATTAACCATTGATTCTCAGCACCTTCATCTACAAAGACACAAGAAAAGTTTGCATTTTCACCTTATGTACACTCATTATAATTTCTTTTATAAGTTACTAATTATAAGCCTTTATATTTCTTAGCTCTTTTCTTCTTGGTAAGGGCTGAAAGAACTGCTGACTATTATAAAAAACAAAGGATATATAAAGGAGACCACTGAAAAAATACACCTATATACAAGGTTCTTTTTCTAATTCATTAGTGTCAGGAAATATCAACTAGCAAGTAAAGCTTCCGGGTCAAGGTAAGGGCAAGAAGAGATCATTCACCAATTACTACCACAGGCAAAACAGACTCCACTGAGGAAATTAATATAATTTATTAACAATCAAAACCAGAGTAAGGTAATTAGAAATAAACCCAAATCTTAAAACACCCAAGCCCTCCTTTCTGCCTTGGCTCAAGTTTACTCTCAAATTCTCTACCTAGAACACACTCAGGAGTGCAGGGGGACAGGGAACAGAGGTTGAGGTCAGTTCACCACATGATTTCTTCCCTGCTGCTGCTGCTTCCTCACAACTCTGCCTCTGCTCCAGCACACGATGCCTCCTACAGGAAACAGTTATCCATGAACTTCTCCAATGTATGTCCTTTCCAAAGGCTGCAGTTCGTAAAATCTTCCTACAAAGCTCCTTTCCACAGAGTGCAGTGCTCCAGAAATAGGCTGCTCCACTGTGGGTGCGTCATGGAGTCACAGGTCCTGCCATGAACTTCTCCAGTATGGACTTTTCACAAGGTCACAGCCTCCTTCAGATGTGTGCACTTTCTCTGGCATGGAGTCCTCCATGGGCTGCAGGCGGCTATCTGTTCCACTCTCAACCTTTATAAGCAGCAGGTGGACAACTTGTCTCACCATTGTCTTCACCACAGGCTACAGAGGAGTCTCTGCTCTGATGCTTGGAGCACCTCCTACCTCTCATTCTTAACTGACCTTGGTGTCTGTAGGTCTGTTTATATCACATATTCTCATTCCTCTCTCTGGCTGCTGCTGTGGAGCAATTCCCTTCCCTCATCCCTGCCCATGCCTCTTAAATCTGTAATCAAATAGGAATTACTACTGTCACTGACTTGGCTCAGCTTAGGTTGCTAGCAGGTCCACCTTGGAACTGGCTGGCACTGGCTGTTTCAGGTTGCCATCTTCTCACAGAAGCCACCTCTGCAACATCCCTGCTACAAGAACCTTGCCACATAAACACAATAGATGGGCTTATGTTTAATCACACTTTGGTGTCAGCAAAAAAACTCTATTAGAATGAAACTTCATGATTGTACCTTAGGATTTCATTTGTACCTTGGCATTTACAATACCCATGTCTATTAATTTGTGTGTCAAAATCAGAATTTTAGGGTATCTGCATAAAGCTGTTAAGAAGTGTAAAATTTACTTTATCCAGAGGGACTAAAAAAAATTAATATTTTCTTTATCAAAAGGAGGGGTAAAGATTGATCACAGTCAAGACACAGAATGGAAGATTTCTGATAGTAGAGGACACAACAATTTTCCATGTCTATAGGGTAAAGGAGGCTCATTCAGATGATGAAAGAAGACACACAATTTTGGCAGCACATGCAATTAACCAGTAGAATAATATGCTTTCTAGTGTAACAGCTTCTCAAGCTCTTATGAAATCCCCAAACCCTGTCTGCCTTTTTCTAAAAGAAGTGCGCTGAGTCCACCAGAAGTTAGTTTCACTTCGAGAAATCACTTGGCAATAAGGAGTCTTTCCTGCTGAGGAGAACATATTCCCAAAACACTACTTCATTCCCATCACCTCTGGTAAAGCAGTTCACTGTGCTCTATTATTGACCTGCATAATTCACAGCAGCCCTGTGAGTGGTCTAACAGATACTGAAGGATACACTGTCCCTCAGCTTCTGTGGCTAGTAAAATGCTCTGTTTGACTAAGTATTCATGGCTAAGCAGCTAAATATGTATAAATTCCTTTGGCTTGGTGAATTAAATTAATGTGTGAAAATGGGAAGAAGCTCACAACTGCAAATACATTTTGATCACAGGACTCATTTTTGCTTTCTACCACATGGGATGATATCTCACTGGCTCATCAATATTCAGTAAAACTGGCAAAAGACCCTTAGTTATTCCATTGCCAGTACTACTGATTCATTTTCAGCAAAGTAGCATTACCAGACACATTATTTACTACCGGAATTGCTTTGGGGAATAATTTTAATAATGGCATGACATGTTGCTAGGGGAATAATATAACTAGATAGGCAGAAAAATTCATACTCAAGAATCCAAAACAATCGTGACTAATGATTGGCAAATGTAAGCAAAATTGGGCCTGATCCTCTGCTGCTTGATAATTGTATATTGCAAAGCATGAACAAAAGTGCTCTCCAGCTTGGCATGTTTTAGATTTCCAGACAAATGAAAGTGCACAAGACAACAGAGGGCTATGGAATTTCACTCATAATATGGAAAATAGGACAATACAGACTGTTCTGAATGACTATCACATTTCTGCCAGAGAATATTCAAGAATGATAAAATCTGCTGGCTTTGCAAGCCTCTTGAATAGCCATTTTTCAATGCTCTTAATGACTTTTTCTGTTCATGAAACAGGTGACAAACTTAATTAGGTGCCCAATATATGTGTACAAGCTATATTGCTACACTAACTTTTGGTGCCTGCACTTCCATATTTAGAATGGAAGCTGAAAGCTAGTTAGATTCCATTTATTCTGCATGAAAGAAAGACCAAGGATGTCCATCAGACAGAGGTTCAAACTTGTGTGGAGGAAAGAGTAAAACACTGGAACACATTCCATTTCTGTTATTGAAGCTGGATTTACAGTATGCAAGATTTGAAGGCAGAGCAAACAAGCAGACTTAGGCTAAGAAATGGAAACCCTGAATTCTAGTCTCTTCCTATGGGAATTTAGACTAAACCATTATTACATAAAAATTGAGCCAATACTAGTGACATACGTAGTTTCCATTCTCTTGATTTTTCTTCTAAAGTGTGAAGGTTGGAATAAAAAAGATTTAATCCCACTAAAAGAAACCTCCTGATGAGATATCAGAGCTGATACACTAAAAGCAAGAAAGAAATACATTAAAAAATAAATAAAATGACAGGAAATAAATTCATTAAATTTGGTATGTCTGAAAAGCTGATGATGTTACACCTCTGGAGAACTACATCAAAGCTCCTCACAGACTGAATTGAGCAGCTCATCTGTGAAACTTTAAATTGTACTAACAGTTGATTCTGTTGTGTCACAATCTTACCTCAATGGATGATAATTTCAAAGACAATCTTTGCATTTCAAAGGTGTCTTGGACTATTACATCAGGTAATAACATGCTTTTTAACATTCCAGAATTCCTAATGTTGAATGACTGCATACTAAACATACTCTTTGTGTTAGGAACAGGAATTAGCTTTAATTAATTAATGAAGAATTGTTAAAGAAAAAAATATCAAAGACACTTAAACCAAAAAAATCTTCAAGTGCTCTTTGGAGCTCAAAAAACCATACAGATCTCTTTTAAAAGTAAAACAAAACAAATAAAAAATTCCCAATCAAACAAACAACCAAACCCAACAAATTGGAGTTCCTCAAAGTCTATTCTTGTGAAAAAAAAGCTAAGAAACTCCACTTCACCAACTGACAGGTAGCGGGACACCGACCTGAATATTGTAAAATAAAGGCTGAATTAATTTATAATTATTTGAACACTGGGTTAGAATACTTTTTTGGTATCTTTTGTGTCATTTTAATTGGGGAAACATACGACAGCCTTATTTTAATTTAATAGCATAAATACCCCCCTCCAATTCTATTTTTTCCATGCAGTGTTTATAATAAATTAAATTATGCATTCCACAGTTGTGGATTTTAAACAGTATGAAAAGAAGCTGCAAGTATTTGAAAAGAAAGATTCCTACTATATATATCGGTAGTTTGGGAAGACACACTGTGTTGAAGAAACTTTTGACACCATCTTTTTTAGTACATGGCAAGAGTGTTGGTAAAGGATACTAGAGATAAGAATTTTAGAGCAGGGATAAGAACCAAAGAGATCATACTTCTCAAGGAAATTCATTATTTGCTTAGCCAGCTTTTCCTTAGCCAGCCCTCAAAAATATCTTCATCTCCAAGCAGTTCTTCAGGAAATACTTCAGGTTAGCACAATATGATATTCAATAAGAAAATAACATGTTGCTGAATATGCAGAGATTAAATTAACATTAGGCTTTAAAAAGTGGTGACATTAAAGGAAAATATTTTTCTGATGAAAAATGAACCTCATCTCATTACAGTCTAAAGTGAGATTTTCCTATATTGTGCTTTAGATTCTTTCAGGTGTTCCTGTTTGGGCAATAGAAGTTATACCTGTGAAATTTAAAGTAGCATATAACTTAAAAAAAAAATCTATATACTTTTACTAAGCCTAATGACACCAACATTAATCTAACATATTTCTGACTCACAAGAGCATGTGGACAAGCAAATAACACACAGGCTTAAGAATTTTCTTGGAAAAAGGTCTTTTCTTCAGAAGAGAGAATTTTCTTCCCAGGACTAGCCAAACAGCTCTCACTGACCAAAAAAATATTTACACATTACAGGAACAACAATCTAAGAACCATCCTATAAGAGCCATTACAGTGCAATGAGTTATACTATCCCTGTTAGAGCAACAAATAATTCTATTATTCAATTTTATTCACCTGTTCTGTCACCTGAAAATGAGCAAGCTTGTTAAAAATAGATAAAGTAGTATGGAAAAAGTTGAAATCTTTACATATGACATGGCCTTTATTAAAAGGCACTATACCAGAAGCACAGGACCAATGTATATTTCTTGACAAATATTAAGTATTATTGCTTTAAAGTAATAAAAGGAAGAAACATGGAAATGATGAGGTTAGAGAGGCTACTAGAGAGAAGCTATCCTTTCAAAAACTAATGGTGTTCAGATTAAGAAACAAAAAGATTTTTCATGTTTACAGATTAAATGTAAAAACCCATAGTCATACATCCCAATGAAGAGATGAAGAAAAAGTAGCAAAAATAATCAAAATAATTACAAAACCATTTTTTTGAATAGATGAAGCATAAGTAGTTTACAAAGGAATCTTTAGACTCAGATGACAGTTTAAGACAATCTTTCAAAGAAGTCAAAGCTAACACAGAGAAGCCAAGTGATTTTTTTTTTTTTTTAATATATGTTCACTGCAGAAAAATAAGAAAGGTTTTTCCACTGGAACCCTTTTTTTAGTGGAGACTCAGTATGTGCCTGAAAATGAAGTGAATATAAGAAAGGCTATGGAGCAGACTGACAAAATAAACAGTAACAAATTGGCAGAAATATATGGTATTCACTCAAGCGTTCTTAGATAAATCAAGGATGAAATAGCTAAATTACTAATGGTAGTGTGTAACTTCTTTCTTCTAAGCTGCTGTTGTATCTGAGGACTGAAAAGTGATAAATGTGTTGCCAGTGAAGACCCAGAAAATTTTTCTATGTGGTGGGCTGACCTTGGCTGGCTACCATGTGTCCAACAAACCACTTTATCACTCCTCTTTCCCAACATCATAGTGGGATAAAAATACAAATGAAGGTTTATGTGTTGAGATAAAGACATGGAGATCACTCAACAATTAACATTACAGACAAAAGACACTAGACGTGGGGAAATTATTTTAATTTATTGTCTATTAAATAGGGTAGGATAATGAGAAATAAGAACAAATGTTTTTAGAGACACCAACATCATTGATGGGTTCAACTTTGGTCAGCAGCAGACCCCCCTTGAAGCTGGCTCTGCCCAATATGGGGATAGCTTCTGGTGTCTTCTAACAGCCTCCCCACTGCCAGGACCTGGGCTTGTACATTCATTACACATGTATGTAAAATTGAATAATTAATTACAAAGAGGTTGTAAAAGCAAGCAGTCTTCCCTTGCATTGGACTGTGAAGTGAGTTTATCATGGATTTGTATCAGTAGCAGTTTTTTACACTCATTCACAAATAACCTAAGAAAGGGATAAACATTCAGGTCATCAAGCCTCCAACTGAATGAAGTTATTTAATGCAGTGAGGACAGATTTTGATGATGACAAATTTAAAGAAGTCCCTAAGAATGTGAAAGACTGTAATAAATCATCAGATAAAATGTAATGTTGATAAATGCAAAATAATCCATGTGGGGAAACCAATGAAAGGAACTGAGTTGACCATATTACTCAGGAGAAGATCTTAGTTTAAAGACAGACAGTTCTAATACTCAGAGACTGTGACAAAAAGAAATCAAGTGTCAGAAAGTAATAAAGAAATAGAGAATGAAACAGGAAATGTCATTATCCATTGTCTAAGGATTCTGTTCATTCAGGTTTCTATTACATTTTGAGTACTCTACAACTCTAGGCTCTGCCTCTCAAGAGGTTATAGCAGAATTTGAAAAAGTTGAAGAAGCGTAAAGCATCTGTTCAAAAGTGTATAAATACATCTATTCAAGTAATGATTCAACAAAGTTGATCTGAACAGGAACCCTTAATGGATGAAATAAAGTGGTGAGAGATCATAAGCATCCACAAAATCATGAAAGTCAGAGAGAGTGTAAGAAGGATCAGTCATTCACATTTTCTTTTCATCTGCTATCTAATTCTAATATAAGGTAAGTTCAAAACTGAAGATGGCTCTCTCCCCACAATAGATTAACAGAACTCTGTCAAAGAATGCTATGGATTGTAGAAATTTAAATAGATCCAAGAGCTGGTTGTTCTATGAAAGAAATTTTATTAAACATTACTGACAGAGAACAGCAGAAACATCATTCAGGAAAATTTATATATGTTTATGCCTCTCTTCTTTCTGTAGTGTCCACTTATATCCACTGCTAGGAAAAAGATACTGAGTGTGTAATTTTGGTCTGACAATACCATAAATTATTCTGTTAATTAATGTCTTGACCAGTGCCAGAAATACCTTGACTTGGTCAATAGATCAGTGATCAATTAGGTCAGTGAAATGCAGAAATTCTGCATTATTTTTCCTGAGAAGAGGAAGAAGCAGCAGGTACTGAGTTCTTCTTCCTGGGACTCAATGACAGGAAGTGAGGGGGTGGTTCAAAACTGCATCAAAGGAGGTTCAGAAATGACAACAGGAATAATTTCTTTATTGAGAGAGTAGCCAAACACTGGAATAGGCTTACAAGATAGAAGGTTTATGTCCTATGCCTGTTAGTGTTTAAGAGGTATTTGGAAAATGCAGCTAATAAAAAACTTCAACTTTTGATCAGCCCTTAAGTGATAAGGCAGTTAGGCTAGATGATCATCATAGATCCTTTCCAATTGAACTATTCTGTTCTGTTTTATTCTAAATCTAATTTAAGCATCCTCAATTATAAAAACTGCAAAATATTTATCATCTATATAATAGCCACACATGTAAAAATACCCCTGTGCATAATGTGGTAAATATTTTAGTGTCATTTTGAAAAGAAATAACACTAATTTATTTCACACCTATCAGGTCCTCACGATTTTGTGGTCTTAAAAGGGAGAATGAAGAATAGTGTAGCAACAGTTTTACAGAGAGCGCGCACTTGCTTCTCTCTCTTGAGGAAAAAATAAAACATTCAGACAGTAGCAGCTACATTCCAGTTTAACAGAGCTAAGAAGAGCCAAACCGTTAGATTTACCACAACAAATTTATGTTCTGTATCTTCTATTACTATACATAACACAGAAATCAATCTTTCTGGGCTTATTTTGTGTGGTTTACACCTATTTGAATAGTGTGAATTAATGGCTGAAGACTTATCTCGGTTTGTGACAGCAATTAGCACATAGCAGACAAAGCTGAGCACAGTAAGACAGTTTCTAATAGTAGCTAGATCAGGATACAGCAAGACTAGCTGCTTTGGATTTTTCACTAGAGTGTTGTACATCAAAATCTGTCTTGATGTATTGATTTTCTCTAGAAAAAATATCTAAGTGGTAAAAGTATCTTGTTCTTTCTTCTCTTTTCTCAGTAACGTTAGTCTGAGATCTGCCTTTTCGAAAATATTACAGTGACTTTCTCAGTATCTGAGTCAGATATAATCATATGTGGTAAAGGGGCTGGAGAGCAAGTCTTACCAGGAGTGACTGAGAGAGATAGGGTTTTTTAGCCTGGAGAAGAGGAGGCTGAGGGGAGACCTCATTGCTCTCTACAACTACCTGAAAGGAGGTTGTGGAGAGGAGGGAGTTGACCTCTTCTCCCAAGTGACAGGGGACAGGACAGGAGGAAATGGCCTCAAGCTCTGCCAGGGGAGGTTCAAGCTCGACATAAGGACCCTTCTGTGACCCCTTCACAGAAACGGTCATTAGGCACTGGAACAGGCTGCCCAGTGAGGTGGTTGCCTTGCCTTCCCTGGAGGTGTTTAAGGTGCGGGTGGATGAGGTACTGAGGGGCATGGTTTAGAGATTGGTAGGAATGGTTGGACTCGATGATCTGGTGGGTCTCTTCCAACCTGGTGATTCTATGATTCTATATAGAAAAGACCAACGTATGCATTGTTACTTAGATGTTGTAGTGTTTTTCTCTCTGTGATCTGTAATCTTATCTCTGATAAGATTACCTTATCAGTAGGAACTCTGCTGCTATATTCACAGAAAAACTCATATTCTTGAGGAATCTTATATGATTCTATCAGTTGCAGTGATGACAGAAGAATTAAGGGAGGCAAGTGTCAGCAGAACTAGCAGCATGATACAGAGTTACAAATGGAAGAACTTGGGTCCTTCTAAAAGGACTGTGATTCTCAAGGGGTGCTGAAGAAGTTAAAAATTTTGGTTATTCTTATTTAAATATCACTGCTCCTCTTATTTTTTTTCTTTCTCTTTAAGTTGTTCTGTCAATTTGTATAGTATTCAATTATATATGAGTTGCACACAGCAAGGGAACTTACTTAGAATCATAAAGTCATTATGTTGGAAAAGACCAGAGATCATAAAACCCAACCGTTCCCGTCCACTAGTAAATCAGGAAAGAAATCAGGAGGGCTAAGGCCCAACTAGAAATCACATTGGCTAAGTCTGTGAAACATAATGGTCTCAAGCTCCGCTGGGGAGATTTAGGCTAGACATCAGGAGGAAGTTTTTCACAGAAAGACTCATTGGGCACTGGAACAGGCTGCCCAGTGTG
>WAAB01010843.1:5558-25656 GCA_013389865.1 Piaya cayana | reverse complement strand
ATGCTGTGTGCATTGGTGTAAATGCACTTCAGCTGGGCTGGCGAACCTACAGCCCTTGTAAAAGGGTTTCTTCCTAATTGAGTGGTCCTTGGGTTAACTAAGGCCACAGTGCCAGTTTCCTGCTCAACATCCCCAGGTGCACTCACCCCCTCATGCTTAGTGGTGATATACTGGTGGTCCTTGTCAGCACACCACCCCTTTGATGCTGAAGTCCCATCTCCAGGCTCACTCCCATCTGGCCTGGCCTCCATTCCCTCCCCCGTCACATCTAGTTTAAAGTTTGATTTATGAGCTTAACTAGATTTTTAGAGGGGGCTTTAGAATATGAAAAGAAATGTGTAACACCTAAGCCTACCCTCATCGAACTCTTAAGCCTAACTAAAACTCCTAACCCTAACAGATGCTAACAATTAATGTAATTTATACTCAATAACATGAAATTTATTTTGGCTTTGTTTTTTTTAATTGTCTTTACCTATTTAATGAGCTAAGAATTGGACACCTTTATGACATATGCTGCTCTGCCCATCAGTAAAACAATATAACTCGTGTTCGTCACAGTAAAGCCATTTGCAGGAAGATGATTCCCAGTCACTGCAGGGCAAGTCAGGTGGGTAGTTGCTACTATAAGTGAATATTAACTCTATTCACTTTTAAAAAGTGAACTGGAAAATATTTCCTGTTAAGAATACTTAAGTTTACCTTATAGAAACTTTGTTAAAAAAATCAATTCAAATACGTAGTTTGAAAATAAAAGTGGTGGTAAAAATAAGTGAAAGCAACACAGTTCAGGAAGAAGTTTGGGTTGTATTAAGCTAGGATACTTATATTCTTTGAAGAAATTGGAACAGCAAGCTATGTGCAATGATCTTTGTCATTCTGTGTTCTCAAGCATACTTGTAGCCATGCTAAACCATACTGAAGAAAAATGTTAAAAGGATCTGAGACTTCATCTTTAACTAAGTGGTTTTTCAAATACAAATGAGTCTAAAAGGTTTTTAGACTTTATATATAAAAATGATTACTAGATTAATAAAAAATAATATGTATATATAATAGCTAACATTCATATAGGTATGTTTCACACATCTGCTTTAGTAACTCTTCAAGATTCAAGTTAAATGCATGTGTAAAGCACAGCATCTTTTTTTTTTTTAATATCATATCTAAGTATGCATTCTGTCCAGCCCTAGGGCTAGCTTTAGGTGTATGTCATGTTTTCTATCTGCTAACTATTTAAATGCAGCATTTTGTAGGACAGAAATATCGTTAAAAGTAATTGAAAAGGGATAGGTCTGGGATTTATATCTATCTTTACAAAAGAAGAAAATATAAAGGAGTCTGAGTGATGGTGAAAGACCTGAGAAAATTCTCAATTTACAAATAAGAAAAAAAGTAAGGGCTTATATAATGAATAAAAAGCCTTATAGCCTTGCTGTCGTTGTCATTCTTTTCCCTGCTGCTTTGATGCTCTGCCCACTTTCCTGTTTTCATTTGTAAAAATAAATTTGGAGAAAAAAACTAAAAACAACTAATAAAAACCCACCACCTCAACCCTAAACCCATTTATCTGAAAAATGAATACAGCTAGGTAGGAACTGAAATCATTACTAAATGCCACCTTCTGTTCCCACACTGCTTATAAGAGAGAAGAACTGGGATAACAAGAAGTTTTCTGTCTCTCTAATGGTGTAACCTCAAAAAACCTCTTCTAGAACTGATCACTTTTCCTGCAGTTTGTCATTGCAGATAAAAGATTAGTTTGCATGGTCTGCAAGGAGTGAATTCATCTTGCTATTGAAGTGGCCTAGCTGAGATTAAATGTTAATATATTTGTCTTTATTAAAAAATATAGAAAACAGATATCTAATTGTGCCACCTAAGTAAATTTACCTATAAAAGCAGAGTATGTTGATACTTCCTAGAACGAGTGATGGTCTCTAATGAGTGTTGTAGGTGGTATTTACTAAGTATTCCCTACCGTGCCCTCACTAGAAGTGACTGGTAGGGTTTCCAACCTCCTGCCAGCATTGTGCAATGCCCCTGTGTCTGACATAGTGTTATGAAAGTGAAAAATATGTGCTCAACACTGATGAATCTCCTTTACCTCTCCCAACCTATGTAACAACTTCCACTACTACGCTTGACATTCTCCACCCTGTTACTTCTCAAATCTGTTCAGTAAAAATGTCATTTGGAAACAAATATAGATATTAGGGTATTTAATTTTACAAAACTGCTTGTCTAAATCTTATTTTTACAAATAATACTTTACCAGTGACTTGAATATGATTTTATTTTTCCCTGTAAGAAGTACTGGGGGAAGATAAATATTTAAAATGAACTCATGCATATTTGATGGGGGTGGGGGTGTTAAAAAAACCCCACAGGTATTTAAAAAATTTCCTCCTCAATCCTCTGGACATTGGCCTGCTATTTTTTAACTTTCAAATCTCTACAGACATTCTCATAAATAAATTTGTGAGTGTTGGTATGCTTTTTTTTTGACTTTTGCTTCTCCAAAAACTTCAAAATCCTGAGAATTATTCATGGACATAGCTTGTAATATTTTGTTTCTGTTCACTGTGATCTTCAAGATTTTTTTTAGCAAAGAATGAACAAGTGACAAAAGCTTGAGTGCATAGCTTTTGTGCAATGGAAGAATGAAGTGAATAGTTTTAATTTTATGAAGAATTTTCAGTAATGAAAACTACTTGAGCAGCAGTCTCATTCCAGACATTTTATATCAACAGATAGTATTAAAATAATTTATTTGTTGAGAAGAAATAACAATATTATATTAAATGTATTATCTAGTTTAGCCCTAAGACTTGATAGTGGTGAACACAAACAAAAAGATAATCTCAAAATCAGCATGGCATGTGAAGGCCATAGGTCTTGGAAAGCTGGCCTTGATGTCTTTCACAAAGAAAAGCAGAGACAAATCTGATAAGTAAATGATTATTTTATTTCAATACATTTAAAAATTTGAGGACAACAGAGGGGTTAATTTAAATTTATTTCCACAGCATCTATATTATTCAATGAAAGGGAAGTAGAATAGTCATGAACTCCCAAGAGAAAGGAAAACAGAGAAATAAGGAAGGATAACAAGGTGAAAATATTCAAGATTATGCCAAGTTTTGCAGTTAATGATGGTTTACTTCTTCCTCCACCCTAGCCCCTGTTTAGGGGATGTCCTCTATTGAACTGAGATGAGGTACTGAGGGGCATGGTTTAGTGTTTGATAGGAATGGTTGGACTCAATGATCTGGTGGTTCTCTTCCAACCTGGTGATTCTATGATTCTATGTTAAGATAACAAGTATGAAATAAAGGAAGATGTAGAGATGGTAGTGGAAACCTCATGGTTCAGAACATCAGTGTGTGTGTGTGAATTAGCAGACAAGTGAGTGTCTTCCAGTTTATACAAGGGGAAGGCTTCCATTGTGTACTCAAGAATGGTAAATACAAATATTTCAATGCACAGACTGAATGAAAATACACCTTTGTTCACTGGAAATACCCAATTTACCCACAAAGGTAATACTTTTTTGTTGCAGATACTTGATTTTTTTAACAGGAAAGTTGAAAGTGTTTATTAGTATTACTAATTAGGGTGGATTTTTTTGGTGTGTTTTTTCTTTATTTTTTTTCTGTTTTATGAAGAACTGTCTGATATAATTCAGAGTTGATATATTTCATTTTCCATTTTGGTGTTGTAATGGTTTGAGTCAAAACTCTTCCCCAAACCCCTCACAGTATGCAGCAGCCCCTGCTTCCTGCTACCCCTCACCCCCCTGGGGAGAGAAGGTAGGAGGAAAGAAAAGCTGAGAATATATATAAAAAAAAACAAAGCAGGCAAAGGCTAAGTGAATATATATAATGTATTAACACTATATGTAACTAACATACTACANCCCTGATTTACGTAGAAAAACGTTGCATGGAATACTGGGAATTGTAGTTTTTTTTTTTTTCCTCAGCCACATCTGGCTATTCTGGAGGGGCCAAAAATCAAACCATGACAGGTGTATAGATTACAAAATGTGGCTTAGGACATAGCCCAGGTACTACTATTATTGTTTGGTTTCTATTGCTCCAAGGAAGTCCTTTACTTTTATGATTTTCTTAGTTTTTTCCTACTATTTTTAGTATGTATTGTTGTGATGGAGAGATCCTTTTACAGGTACTTTGACTTAACTCTTCATATAGGTCTAAGATTTTTCCTTCACTTCTCTGAGTAAGATTAGAGATTAAAAAAACAAAATCAGTTAGAGAAACTTTGGCATTTTCTGGAATCTAGTATTATTCATGAAATTTGCCTTTTGAAGGTATTTAAGAGTCTGTCTACAATGTTGGTGGATTTCCAACTCTTAAATCCATATGTGAAGATGAAAAATGACATATGAGTTTAAGATTCTTCAGTTTGAAGGTTTTTTAAATGAATATATTTTTTAAGCTGTTGAATACCAATGTGAGTGTGGCTGTAGGTTTTCTTTTTCTTTACTGTACAGCCTTATGATTTGGCAAAGTCTTTGAACATATTCACTTCTATGACTTTTCACATTATATCTGAGTGAAACTGGGCTATCGTCTTCAGAACTATGAGCAGTATCTCTTGTGATGCTAGACAAATATTTCAGATTTGCTCCATGATGGTCAAGCTCTTGGAAGAGATGTAGGTGATAGCAGAATCTAACTCTTAATATATTGTTTTGTATCTTTAGAATTTGGTTACACCCTCCTCATTGAAGGCAATGAACAGATAAGAGAATACTGATGTCTGTGCTAACTTTTTTCAGTGCTCTCCTTGTTTACCTCTCCATTTGTGAGCTGAAGAATCTTAAGGAAGTTAATACTTTTCCTAAAATGCTGTACTTTCCAGATAGTGAAAGATGTTTAGTTATTCATTCATAGTTATAAAATCCAAGACTTCAAAATAGCATCTTTTGATACGGAGTGCACCATGCTTCTGTTAGCCTGGAACTGCTGCACACTTATGATTAGCTTTAATTGGATTTACTTGATTTGTTTGGTAGAGAGGAGAAAGAAGAGCAAAAACTATTCTTGTTCGCTGCTGGCTCTGGATTTGAAGAAAGATATACTGAAATATTTAGTTAATTAGTAAATCTGAAGCAATTAACTCGGAATTAGTGAATGCTGTGGACAGAGAAATAGTTCAGGCTTTGCTGGCAACCATAATCAAGGTTCATAAGGAAGACTTACATTTCAGCTGAATCAATTCCATGTATGTCTTCTTCAGAAGTGCTTAATTTGCATTCTGGACTTTGGAGCATCCCAGTGAGATGATCTGTGCTTGCCAAAACCCATCAGCATGAATTTCTTTTAACTTGAGACTGTTTCTTGATATTCAGACCACATGAAATAGACTTGAATGTGTCGTTAAAGGTATTTACATGCCCTTTAATCTCGGAAGAATGTGTAAAGGACAAAATACTATCGAAAAACAGATTTTGCTGTTGGTTGGGTAGACAGTGGATGATGAAACTTTCAGTTTGTTATTAACAATGTGTTCTGAATGTTGCTGAATTCTTTATTGACTTATTTATTTTTAGTGAATGTGTCTAAAATGTTATTAAAATAAGAAAATATTTTTAGTTCAGATCAGTGGAGAACAGAAAAGCTACCTTTTTACAGCAAAATTGTTGACAGCATAATTCTCGTATTTACAGATCTCGCACCCAGGACAGTGGAGAAATCCAACATAAAAGAAACTATTAATGCAATACCATGTAAATTAAAATCATGTCCAGAGCAAAATATGCTTAAATATGCTGACTCCAAACTCTTTTCCATCCCTCTGGAGTTAACAACCATTTTAAAGTACAGTAACTCGGAATACACAATTTTGTTCCACTTGACCAACAAAGACATACAAGAAGAAACGGCTTTAGCAATAGATTGTTCAATTACTAATTAAGTACATTGAGATTCATCATGAAAATTCAAGATAGGAGCATATAGCTTTAATCAACCCAATTGTTTTTATTGTGGCTTTTTTATACAAACTCTCCAGTTACAGAAACATTTTCAGCTAAAACAAAAGAGATACATTAATAAATGAGAAGGGAACATACTTTAAAAGAAATCTTAGAACAAGTTGTAAGTTTTATCACTATTCAGATCTTGGAATAGAGTATGAGACTTATACTGATCCTTGCAAATAGGACTAGTGTAGAAAATAAATAGAACAACCCATTCAAACACAGCCCTGTATCTCACAATAATGACCTTCATGTAGGACACTGAAAATAGATTTCATATTAATGAATTGGCTTAAGAAGAAAATAGATGACTAAATCCTGCAAACATGGAATATTTTTATTGTGTAAAAGTAAAGGTTTATTCTGGTTTTAAACTTTTAAGTAGATTTTTCTACTTGTGTATTCTTGTATCTTGTCAGTAAGAGTCAATGTGCAAAAGACCTTGATTTCTCTTTTACGTTAGCACATTTTTAACAGCATGCAGCTATTCATTAACTTACAGAGGTCTTACTTTTGTCACCTCTTGAGACTGTCATAGCTTTCAGTAGGCTATATAATCCTCTGCTTTTTTTTTTGTCAGTGAAAACCCAAAGCAGAGTAGCTGTGAATTTAGAAGAAATTCAAAAGAATCCATTTGAAAGGCACAAAGGCACTTAAAGGTGTTTCCCATCAATAAAAGAGCATGAGGGTTTTTTTTTGTGTGGCATCAGTATATATTAACCCTTCTGACATTTATTTAGACAGTCTATGATTTATGACATAGAGGCTAAAGTTTTGTTTATAAATAACAGCAAAGGATTAGCTGGTTTAGAAAGTAACCTTTCTATCTAGTCCCAAATAAAAATGGGAGCATGGGTGAATATAATAAAAGGATACTGAAAATGCAGTAAATTTATGTGATACTAAAATCACAGTTTTTATTTTAGAAATTTGTCAATTTACTGAAGTTGCACAAAAGTTTGACATGGTCAAAACCATCCAGCAGGTGATATTTGAAATGCAACAGCGATTCCTTCCACAGCTGTAACTGAATTTCAAATTTAAATTACATGATATGCAGTCCAAGAAATTTCTCTCTGCCCTAGAGTATAAAAAAGTGGAGATTAGAGTGAATTAAAGATGTCTACAGAACACAGGAAAGCACATATGTTGATCTAATCATGAAAGTCTGTGGTCTTATTATCTAGCAGCCCATTTGTTGTCAAGACTTCTAGAGGTATTGTGGAAAGAGAGAAGTTTAAAGAAGTGCTTGTGTGAAAGCCATGAGCTAATTATGTGTCCAGGTATAGAGGGTTTTTTCCTAGTCTCAGGTGCAGCCTGGAAGAAATTGTAACATGCTTATTTTAAAATTGAATGAACAGGTACTGGCTGCTTCCATTGTAGATTGCTCCAGGGAGAGTCTTATCTCCTGAACTAGAATGGGATGAGGATTGCAGTTCTAGAAAGGAAGACATGCAGCTTAAACATCTATATGACAGAAAATAGGAGCTGGCAGAATAGTGCTAAGAGTTGTAACTGATACACTAAGAAAATAATAATTGCACCAAGTTTTGGGATGTAAATTGATAGGATCAAAGTTCATTGTGGTTCTTGAGATCCAGGATAGTGAAAGTGTGGATGAACTTTAACTCTGCCAGTGGTTCACCACCATTCTTGTCAGCGCACACAAGTGCAAGGTAGTAATAAAAGACAGCTCCGTATACTTCACAGAAATCAACTCGGCATACTACCATGCATGAGCAGTGAAATGCTTTTCAGAGAATTGTTTAGATTGGAAAAGACCTTTAAGATCATGGATTCCTGTACCTAATATTTGTGGTATTTCAGATTTATTGTTTCAAGGAAATTATATATTTGGGGATTATAGAATAAGGCATTCTTGTCTTTCCCCCCCATCATTGACAGATAGGTTAAATTCTGCTTTCTTGAACTGCATCTGATTGGTACCAAACTCAAATGTTTTGGGCACTGTAGTCTTAGTCCAAACGCCGTGTAATATTGAGTTTCTTCCTCGGTGTTTGTAGGCTTTGCTTTCAGGCTTTTCTTTTTTTTTTTTTTTCCTGTCTTTGTTTTATCTTGTAAATTAATTTTCATTTGTAGAACTTATCTTCATGCTACCAATTAAGCTTCTTGTTTTCTGGTGCTAAAGAAACATAATTTTATCCAAAACTAAAATACCTGCAGAGTAAACAAACTTGTTTATGCAAAATACCTGCTTTGTTTGTCTGTCTTCCCTTGCTTGTTTCATGTCAGCTTCTAGCTGTTACACAATAGAGTTTTAGAAAGAAAATTTCTGCTGTCTATTGCCTTCTAAAGCTAGGAAAAGTAAGTCCATTTTAAGGAAATTATTTTCTGTAATGAAAGGACGTGAGAGAAAGGGTAAAAGATTTTCTATTTTCTGAGTAGCACAATTTCCATTGAAAATGTTATTCCTAATTCTTTTGAGTTGATGGTCACCTATTTACATGCGTAAGGAGAGTTTATAAAAAGTCTGTACATTGCTAGAGTAGCTTCTTGCAGTTGGCATAAGTAATAGATTTTAGCATAAGGTAGACCTGAAAACTGTTTCTGCCTTCCATAAAACTGTGCTTTCTTCACTGACATGGTGCTCTGTTGCTATCACATCTTCAATGTTGTCAAACAATTTTATCTCCAATTACAGCAGGGATATTATGTATACAGTGCTATCAAAAGCCCAGTGCATTGTCCATGAAATGTCACATGATTCCCTTCACTGTTCAGGGATTGAAATGTACTTTTCTTTGTGGAAGACTGTTCCCACCCTTTCTGCGAAGTAACTCAGTAATCCTTGTCCACTTTCACTGCAGACTCCTGTAAAAACAAAACAAAACAAATCAGTATTTCATAGAATGCTCTGGGTTGGAAGGAGGCCTTAAGTTCATCCAGTTTCACTCCCTCTTCCACTGGATCAGATTGCTCAAAGTCTCATCAATCCTGGCCTTCAATGCCTCCAGACATGAGGCTTCCAACAACTTATCAGGGCAACCTGTTCCAATGCCTCTACCACCCTCATGGGAAAATATTTCTTCCTAATATCTTTCCAAGTCATCTTATTGGATGAGTTATCTCTGTACATTTTTGATCAGTGTATGATCAGTCTTTAGTTTGAAATATTTAGTAATGCCTAATAAGCTTCGCAGCCTCTAAATGAGGACATAGAAGAAGACAACACTAGAAGTTGTGTTAATTTGCTGATCATAGAATAAAAGCTACTGTGTCTAAGATTTTTGTCAAGATGTGGTAGGATGAGTAAGTAAGACTAAGACAACAAGGTGTAAACAAGGATTTAATTTGGTTGCCTAGTTTTCACAAAAATATAATCAAATCAAGTTTCGCATTTGAAAGCAATTAACTATGCATCTGATTGGCAGTTTGAGTATGAAAATACCCATACCATCACATGGAAATATTTGAGCATTCAGAGACCCTTGACGACATCTAGTTTATTTAGAAATACAGATACATTGCTTTCAGGGGCTGCATTGCCTGAGATAAGAATGAATGAAACCAAGTCAGACTTCACTGAAGTCTCTTTTTTCTGCTCGTCAGAGTTCTTGAGGCTACAATGCACACACATAGTGAACACAAGTTCCAACAGATAGCATCAAACCTAATCTTAAGACTTTCATCAAGGTCTTTTCTGTTAGTCATTATAATAATAGAATTAGCTGTAAGATACTGCCACTGTTCTCTTCTAATGATTTTAATTCCTGCTTGAAATCTGTGATTAAGTTTTATCATTTCTCCAAATTACTGCAATTAAAATAAACAGCAAACCAATCAGAAAATACAAGACACTGTACAAAGGTAATTGCATGCTGGAACACGAAGCTGACAAATAATTTTTCTTAAGCATATGCTTTTCTGGTAAATCTGCAACTCTGATGCTGAAATTACTTTGAATCAATGACATCAGAAATGTTGTACTTTGACCCATGTTAGATTTGCCATTTCCTTGCTTTTCCTTTATCAGCAGCATAAAAAAAAAAAAAAGGAAAAAATGTAAGTTCGAAGGTAGTTTTTACTACAAATTCACGTAGTATATTAACACTCTCTGAGGTCTCAACCCCATCTACACTGAATTTGCATACTGTCATTCTGCTACACAGTAAACTTTTCTGTCTCCGGAATAGCAACCTTTTCTGCTTTATTGCTGCAGACAGAGCGGGACTTTCCTTTCTTATCATACTTTAACAACAGTCTAAGTGTATTGGATCAAGTTCTAAATATCTCTGGAACACTAAGGATGAAAATACTGGTAAAATGCAGGGCTCTCAAGGGTTTTTTTACCTCCAGCAAGTGCGAAAGGAAAACGAAAGTTTGAGGTGAGTGGGGGAAATACCTGCAGAGCAAAAATATTTAGATTCCATTGTACTGTCCTATTCACAACTGCAATCAATAATGTGAAGTAGAAAGTATTGCCATACCTAGTCAATTTTTGCTATATACCTGGAAAACATAATGTCGTGTTCCCTGCTTTGCTTGGTACAAAGTGATTCTTAATTCTTAGGATCTGCCTTTAGATCTTATGGTGGGCACAGCAAGTTTAAGGCATACCTGTAGGATTTTTTGTGCATCTGCAACACACATACTTACTTTTGGAGGGCAAAGGGCAGCACAGGAAATGTATTTAGTATTCTTTTATGATAAAGAATCTCTCTGTGGACTACTGCTTGTATTTTGTTTTTTTCTTACTTCCTTTGCTTGAGTTAGATAGATACAGCCTGTAATGCCTCTTTAAGCCAGTATTTCTAATAATTCAAATTTACCTCTTCTTAATGAAACGTAAGAGAGAGTTCATGATTTTCCTTTCCCTGTTTAACAGATATAGGCAAGGAGTGTGTTGGTGTGCTTTTTGTTTTTAATATGAAGAAGGTGTCTTAATATCAAGAAGATATGTCTTGCATCTTTTGTAAATGGGAATTCCTCCTGCTCAGATACTTGAAACTACAGATGTGCATGTTTTTCTAACATATCTTCAGCAATATTTCTGGCTGAGGGACATTTCCATTTCTTTTTCTCAGAATCTATTTGATTATCTATTATCCTGAGTGTGTTTGAGTTTATGTATGTAAGGCAGAGTACGTGTATTGCATACCTATCACACAGATGTTAAAGATGCATATTTAAATTATAGATATATGCATATAGTACAGATATACAGAATATAATATATTTTATAAGGAATTCTGTGTGTCACTTTTGACATGCCTTTGGAGACCTTTGATCAAGTAACTCCTAGAAAGCTTCGGGATATTATAAGAAAGATTTTGGATCTTAGAAATCCCTGGGAAACAGTGGTACATTCCTGGAAAATCTATAGATCCAGTAATTCCTGCAAAGTATTGGAGAGGTTCCAGAAAGACTGTTGACTTCAGGAATTCTGAGGAAGTAGTTAGAAGTTTCCAGAAAACTTCAGGTAAATCTGCAAAAGCTCTAGATCTGGGAATTATCAGGAAATGACGCAAAGTATGTAGTGAAATACTATGACATTCCTGTAAAGTACTGGGAAATTCTTGAAAGCAGAGATGGAAAGTGCACAAAATAAACAAGGAGAAATTCTTAGGGAACATTAGGAGACCTCCTAGAAATCAGTGGATGAATTCCTAGAGAACAAGATCCCTGAAAATCATATGGGATATCCAGAGGAAACTATGGGGATAGTCCTAGGAAGCATGGATAAGAGTCCAGGAATTTTCACACTACTTAATATGAAAGCATTATTTGGATTCCTAGAAAAAAAACTCTTGACATTCCTAGAAAGTAGAAAGCATATTCTTGGAAATCATGACTAGGATCTCAAAAAAACCCATGGGGAATTATCTAGAAACTTCCTTGGAACTTTGCACTTGAATGTGCCAGTTCCTGTATAGGATGTTTTCAAAGAGAATCTTGATTTCTGAATAGTTACAGTTGGCTGTACCAGGAAAAATTTATGGATGTTAATGGGGTGTTTATTTCAGAATCAGAGCCTTAGCTAATATGATTTTTATCCTCTATCTAAAGAGTCTTTAAATGTCTGTCTCTTCTGAGAAGACAGAATTGCCTTACCTGAGGGTCTGAAGACTCCTTGATGGTATCCCATTAGCTCTCGAAGTACTGCTACTTTTGATGAACTTCAAAATCTTCAGTTACTAGCAGATTTCTTCTATAGAGATAGTATTCTTTCAATACACTGAGAAACCGGACTCAAAATCCATATGGGCATTAATTCTCTGTTAAGAACAGTTACAAAAGTAGTAAAACTTAAATCATGAGAGGTTCTTTTCCCACCCCACCCTATTTAAATCCACACCATCCTATTCTGCCTGGCCTTCTAAACGTTTTTCTACAATCATTATTTATCCTGATTTGTCTCCTTTATGCCATTTTGACATCATTTTTTAGCAGAATTGCATCGGCTACATATCTGACAATGGTAGTTAATATCGCAGAATTGTGATGTAATTTTCCTTAGTAGAATCAAGATATAGTTTGGAATCTGAACGTTGTTTTCCATATTCCATTTTAGTTTAGAATCCTCCACTCCGTAGTGGCCCTAGCTTTTCCACCTACCTCCTATCTCCTTCCAATAAAAGGATACTCCGTGCTTCTTGATTAAATTTTTCAAAGATTAGTCAAAGATCACCAGGAATAGAAATGTTAGTTTTGAGAGCTGGGTTTACATAATAATTCTCAGCAGGACACTAAGCTATCCCATTGCTGTACATCCATTCCACTTCGCTCAAACCTACTTCAGAGAAATTCTGTGAAAGTATCCCACTGTTGCTAACAACATCAAATTAACAGCTTTACTACAGAAGTCCATCCCCTAGTATAAATATTGTTTCTGCTTGAGTAGAAAGATTAATTCTGCTGCTATATTTCTACTCTAAGAATTCCAGCTATATTACTGTATAAGATGATCATGTGTTGTTGGTGATCTTGAATGCTAAAATGTTAGTCTAAATTTAATGGCTTTTAAAAATAATTTCTGTGCCTTAAATGGATAACCTATCTGTGTTTCATTGTTTAATAAAAGATGTTGTAATCTGATATAGTTTATCTGCAATTCTGATTCCAGACTTCTCAGAATAATGTTTACTTCTGGATTCTGGATACATTAGCGAGAGTTATGAGGAAAATGATTTTCAGTAGCCCAGAGTCTCTTTACATTGTTAAAGTGTGATCATATTTAAAACAAGCCTGTAAGATCAGCAAACAAGCATATGTGAGTTGACAGAGATAGATGTTAAGAAGGTTTTATGAAGTTATTTTTTTCTTTTCTCAGTTTAGGTCTTTAAGTTCCTTCTTGAAACCCTCCCTGTGTTCTTTTTTCCCCTTTATTGTTAAAGTATTTTCTGTCTCTCTGCCGGAAATGGAATTTCCATAACTGCTAGGGGTGATGCTGTTGTCCCTTATTCGTTTTTGTTATTTTCAACACCTCATTCATCACAAGTCCACTGTTTGCTTCTCTATACGTAGGATGACTCCAGTATGGTGCATCCTCTCTGGTTTCCTATATGTTTTTTCTTATTTTGTGGGGATTAGTGTTCTGTATAATTCTTTGCCTCTGACTGAACTGAGTTGGAGCTGAAGATGTCAACCACATCCATGTTTCATAGAAACTCCCACCTTTACACTATCATTAGTGATGAAATTTTGTTGATAGTTGTTGCATGCTGCTTGTTTCTTACTACCATATGGTGAAAGAAGGTTATGGAAGTCTTCCCTGCTGATCACTTAGAAATGGCCAGATGCAGAAACCATTTCAAGTTTAAAAATAGATAAATTTAACAACATAAATACAGAACCTGGAAACCTCGAAGATTTTTATGAGAATAGAAAATCAGAGCTACAAATTGTCAAACCAAATCAGACAACAAAAGGTAAGTAGAAAGCCTTAACTGGTAGATCATATGTTCCAACATTCCAGCATTGCTCTCTACAACGACTTGAAGGGAGGTTGTGGAGAGGAGATAACTGTTCTCCCTAGTGACAGGGGACAGGACAAGAGGGAATGGCCTCAAGCTCTGCCAGGGGAGGTTCAGGTTTGTCGTAAGGAAAAAATTCTTCACAGAAAGGGTCATAAGGCACTGGAACAGTCTGCCCAGGGTGGTAGTTGACTTCCCTTCCCTGGAGGTGTTTAAGATGTGGGTGGATGAGGTACTGAGGTGCACGGTTTAGAGATTGGTGGGAATGGTTGGACTCGATGATCTGGTGGGTCTCTTCCAACCTGGTGATTCTATGATTCACGTCAGATGCTGGGTAGCAACAGCTCCCTCACAGGTTAAAATTATGCAGTCATCTCTGCCTTCTAACTGAAAATACTGTTTTATTACTACCAGGTAAAATCTGCTAACCCTAATGTTCACAGGTTATATCTTTCAAACCTTTTTAAAAAATACTTCTGCATATTTGAAGAGGGGAAAACAGTATGTCTATAAATAGTCATGGTAACTAAGAATAGTCTTGCATATGCAAATATTTTCACTCTTTGCCAAGAAGGGATTCTACACTTGTCATTTTCCACCAACAGGTTCAATTTTTAGAATTGAATGCAAATAAAATGGAGTGTAAGAACACAAAAAATGAATAGCATTTTGTGCAAAATGTCTTTCAGAGGAAGCTAGGAACTTTCTTTTCTTTAGTCCTTCTGCTCAGCTCTTATATATTTGCTTTTGAAATTGTCCAGGGGTTGTATTATTCTTCTGGATTCCCAGTGGTGTAAATAAATGTGAATTGTGTGATATATCTAAGTGGCGATACCTAGGAGAGCAAAAGACTGCAAGAAACACAAGAACAAATTCAGAGACAGATTTGTAGACTTTGACTGATTTTCTCTACAACATAAGGTTGGATCTCCTACATTACTGAAAGTTTTGCAAATTTGTACGGTCTTTAATATAAAAATTGATGCAAATTCTGCATTCTTTCTTTCTTGTCCTTTATTATGGGAATTTCTTTTTACATAAAATTTAAGGTGTGATGGAAAGTCTAACTGGAACCCAATTTTCACTGTTTAAATGTAATTTAGTCAAGTCAAAATCCTGATGGAAAGGTGATAGATCAACCCAGTATTTGATAACAACAATATCACGAATCCAAAATCCTAAGAAAAGCAGAATTATACTTGTGTCTATATACGGAGAAAAAGGACTTGTAAAAGGAGAGGATCAAACACAGAGCTAATTAAGTATGAATAATATATTGCATCCAGTTTTCAAAATGCAATATATTCCCATACGAATTAACATTTTTAAAGGGGTGTATTTTGTTGGGGTTTTTTTTGTAGCACTGGACAAATATGAATGATGAAAAGTTAGCTATATGAAAATGCATTCTTAAAAGCAACAAAGAAAAAAGATTGCATCAGAAAAATCACTTCCAACACAAAGAGAAGCCAGAGCAGTAGTTAGGGAACTCGTTTCTTGAACTAGATGTCAGTTCTCTCAGCATGACTTGGTCTCCAAATTACAGTACTTAAATTACCAAAACTCCTGCTAAAGTCATTCCTAAAATGGTGTGTGCATGAGGAAAAAAATACTAGTACTCTGACTTGTGATGCTGTGATTGAAAACCCAAAACAACAATAGATATAAACTGTTTGCAGAAAAGCTCAACATCTCCACAATGAAAGATGTGCAATATGAATATAGTGAACCATTATTCCCAATGGAAACATTGCTGAGAATTAAAGAGATCGGTATATCAAACTGTAAGATGTCAAAGCTGTTTTTGGTATTGAATGATTGAAGTAGAAAAGCCTACCCATATCATGGGCACAGAACTAACCAAAATCTATTTCCTGCTTACATATGCAAATAATATACCAACAGCATGCCTTTCAGCAAAATTATGAAAAAGTATAATGCTATTAATGATTTTTTTAGTTTATTTTAAGGGCCTTTTGGAAACACTTTCAAACACAAGAAAAGTTTATTACACTTCCATGATTAGCTATGAAATAGGCAGAACCACAGGGTTATTTGTTTTGGTTTATGGTGGGTTTGGTTTTTTACTTTTCCTAATTGCAGTACATCTTGAATCACAGGAAGGAGTGTGAGCTGAAACTTTGGTTGATTTCCTCCCTTAGGTATTCTAGCATTTATTTTTATCTTTTTCTATTTGCCTTCTCTTTGAACTTGGAAAAATCACTTTACCCTTCTGTACTTAGTTTTCCCTTTCCTTTTTGTCCAGTGTCAAGAGCCATTAAGTTCTTTGAAGTTCCTCTTTGCTTTCCAGGCCAGGAAATTGACAGGGTGAAAGAGCATAAAGCAGGTTTTTGACAGTGTGAAAAGAGTTTGTTTTCTATTAAATTATTGGCAGAACTGATTAACTGTAATCAGGAAGTTCCCTTGTATCTTAAGAGCGGATATGTACAGGAGGTCCCTAGGGGAGACATCATAGTGCCCTTCCAGTACCCAAAAGAGGCCTACGAAAAAGCTATGGAGGGACTTTTTACAAGGACTTGTAGTGATAAGATGAGGAGAAATAGCTTTAAATTGCAAGGGAGAAGATTTAGATTAGACACTGGGAAGAAATTCTTCATGATGGGAGTGGTGAGCTGCTGGCACAAGATGGCCAACAAAGTCGTGGCTGCCCCATTCCTGGAGGTTTTCAAGGCCAGGCTGGATGAGGCTTTGAGCAGCCTGATGCAGCCAAAGTTGTCCCTTCCTGTGGCAGGGGAGGAGGACCTGGATGAAGGTTCCCTCCAACCCAAACCATTCTATGTTTCTATGATATTTCACTATGCTTTTGTGAAGTGTTTTCTTGTTACTTGTCCATAATGTTGTAAGGGCTTTTCTGTATTTCCATTTCTAAAGTCCTAAATATTTTTGGTAGGCATATGTAAGAAACAGTTTAGACTAGATCTTCCGCACAGTTTTACTGAAATCATGGGCTTAGACATTTCTACCTGGAACTCTGAACTTGTCTCTCTATTCAGCAACTATGCAGTTACGTGAAGATCTATAAAACATCATCATTACTTGGCTTTCTTTCTGATATGGATATATACTAAAGGAAAAAGAGCTTATAATATTTACTGCCTCTATATCCATCTCCAAAATTTTCAGCCACTACAGCACTGACTTCCAGAAGCTGAGGGTGTTAATTATCTTGCACACTGAGACCTATCTGCAATAGCAGTTTTCAGGACAAATGGTAAATGTCAAGGTGGGAATACAGGCAAGCTATGAAAAGAAAGAGTGAAAAGATACTGTATTAACACTAATTAAAAGAAACTAGACTGCTTTAAAGCAGGATTGTTTAATATGACTTGTCAAAACAGAAATAACCACAAAAAAGCCAACCCTAAAAAAAGAAATTGTGGAATGAAATAATGTTTCACTACTACATTTTCCAAAGAGAATATTTTGTTGTCATTACTGAAGATCTGAATTAGTTTCAGTTTGTTGTGTTGCCATGCCAACAGAGGACTCATCAGTTTGTTTGCTCCTGCTGTCAGAATAATACATTTCTGAGTTTAGTCCTCTGAG
Source organism: Piaya cayana (assembly GCA_013389865.1). Classification (NCBI taxonomy): domain Eukaryota; kingdom Metazoa; phylum Chordata; class Aves; order Cuculiformes; family Coccyzidae; genus Piaya; species Piaya cayana. The sequence continues at coordinate 8,148 of WAAB01010843.1, read as the reverse complement.
GAAGCCAACAGTAGCCTGAGTGAAACATGACAAGATTCTTTCAAAATTGAAAACAATTTTTTCAAATATATGCACATGTAATGCTCAGAAAGTAAAGATTAGCTCATAGGTAGAATAGGTTGTGGTTTTTAATGTTTATTCTTAGTTATTAATAAGATTTATAAACCATTAAATAATTTAGCCAAAAATAAATTTCCATGGCACATGATACCATAATGATGCATGTTAGAAATACCTAGTTATTAAATAGATAGATTGGGTATCCTCTAACGGCTTGACAGATGGCACAAGACCAAGATGTGATTAACTACCCAGAGCAAGAGTTTATAAAGCCAAAATTGGTAGAGATTCAACATGTATACAACAGTTATCTGACTTGATTGAGTGCAGACTTGTTGGTATAGCCTAACAGTTATTACCCAAGCTAAGCTTGTCCCTCCAGTGATGCTCCCTGCTTCCAGTGCAATGAAATTGTTCATATTAGAGGCATTAATATTAATCTGGCTGTTGACATTGACATAAAATATCTGGAATCTGGAAATCGTCTCTCCTCCAATGTTTTTGAAGGTAGCCACCAAGGTCCTCTTCTTATTTTCCTGACCATGGAAAACATTGATTTTACCGAACTCCATTCCACACCCAAGCTTATGTGCTTTACCTGATTAGGGTTTTCCACCAACTTCTCTCAGGTACATTTTAGATACTGGTCAATATTGAAGACCATCATATTCCAGTCACCTATTTCTGTCTAGATAAACTGTCAGCACATGTTGTAGCTGTATTCTACTTACCAACGAGGGTAGGATCAAAAGGTGCTACACCTGCACAAGGAAGGTGCAAGCATAATAGTCCCTAGAACTTCAAAATTATCTCTGTTGCAAGAGCCAAATGGGCAGAGTTAGGCCTCAAACTAACAAGGTAATAAGGTGACAATGGTGTGGGAATAAAGGCACGGTTACTTAGTCATGTAACAGGTACCTAATGTCCTGGGTGAATACTAAATGACATGTATTACTTCATTATGGCTACCTAAGAATGTAACTGCAGCTTAGCCCCCTCTATTGTAATCTAGAGATTGCTAAATTTAGCACTGTCATCTAAATTGATAGCTTGGGTAGTACTTCTAAATTTGCTTGGGTCTAGGTGTGAGTTCTTGCTCTCAGTCTTGCATCTGGCAAGTCCCAAGTGTACAGTATTTCCTTTTCCTTGTGTATAAATGGTTTTATTTGTATAAGAAGAGAAAAGGAAGGGTCTGGAAAAAGCAGTGTTGAGCTGCAAGACTGTGTTCTAGACTACACGAAGAGTGAATGTCTGGCCTGCCTCGCATCACAGGTTGCCTGTTCACTTTAAAACCAAGTTGGAAGTCCTTTCATTGGCTACCATCAGGCAGGAAGTTCAAAAAAGATCTGGGTATTTCTGTGACTGTACAGAACATCTGAAATTTTCATTAAAAAACCACATTTTAGAAGTGACAGTACAATTTATGTGCTAGGGAAAAGCCAATCTCTTCAGACATCAAAATAAACCCCAACATGATAAAGTTTTTTTTTTAAAAACAAGCCTGTTTCCTAGCTGCCTGCTGCTTGCATCTTACATTGTGATGTGATACTACTATTTTCAGAGATGGAATAACATATTCTGGGTCTGATCCAATATGACAAATCCTATATTTCCATTTACTGTTCAAGCAGAGATGCTATGATGAATAAGAACGTGCAGAAACAGGCTCATAATAAATATAAATAATGTCTTTTATTTGTTGTATAATTTATTGTTCATTTATGTGTTCATTTTTGCATGAATTAACTTTTCATGCTAATTTCTCTGACAGCTGAATTCATCAAAAGGATAACCAGGAAATATTTTTCATTTTAATAAATACAAATGGCAGCCTAGTTCTTCTTTATATGTTTTTTGAAGCATATAGAATAACTTTTGGAATAATTACAGTGTGTTGTATTTTTTACAGAAAGGGGGGAAGAGGAAGAGAAAAGTAGCAATTTCATAAATAGTAAGTCATAGAATTAAAACCTTTACCAAGTATATTAACTGATTGACTATATCTCTAGGGTAAAATGAATATAGAGCAAATTGTGGTCCTACTAGGCATTAAACTGATTATGCATTTGAACAGCAGTTGTGTAGTATTTGGTAGATACTAATCTCTGCTCAGTTAAATCCCTGGTCCAAAAATAAAAATCTACGTGGTAATAACAGAATTATTATAAATCAAAACGTAATTGTGATTTCTATGTATCATTAAGAAACCTTTCTTTTTTGTGTGTGTGAACCCCTGTATATTGCATAGTAAAAATGAGAATCTACTGGCTTTATTTCAGGCTCAAACCAATAATGAGATGTCACATGTTTTCTGTTGAAGCGAATGAAGTTGCAATCAACTAAAAACATAAATTTAAACTAATGTAGAATCACAGAATCACAGAATCACCGGGTTGGAAGAGACCCACTGGATCATCGAGTCCAACCATTCCTATCAAACACTAAACCATGTCCCTCAGGACCCCGTCCACCCGTAACTTAAACACCTCCAGGGAAGGCGAATCAACCACCTCCCTGGGCAGCATATTCC
>WAAB01010842.1:1005-54659 GCA_013389865.1 Piaya cayana | reverse complement strand
AACAACAAAAAAAATCTCATAAGTGGAGATTTCACCTAAAGGTCTGACAGCAGTTAGGGAATCCAAAGAATACTAGGTTTAATCTAATTCTCAACTCATTAAGCTATTAGTGGGTTCATAGAATGCTGATTCAAATTCCAAAAAAGGCTGTGCTTTGACCTTCTGCATGGATGATAGTCAATACTGAAAGTATGAAGCTGTGTAAATAACTGTCTCTGCTTTAAATGTTTTTCTTGTTGTAGTTTTCCCATTCTGCTCTGTAAGGAAAAGCACATATGTTCTTTTCTCCTTTCTATGGTGAATCCAGCATGCCAAAAGTATTTTTGAGCTCTGTAGTTGCATTTGTAAGATCATGCATTAAAAGGTACACAAGAGGTACCCCTGAAGTTTCACTTTGCCAGAGCGATAAAAACACAATAGGTGGCAGGTAAAGTCAATTGTGGTATCTAGAAGCTGCCTGTGTTTAGCAGAAGTGGTGCTGTGAATCCTAAACATGTGTTTGAGAAGAAGAGCATTTGCTGTGGGAACTGGAGGGGTTCTGCCTGACTGACTCTGAGGTCAGAGTTTACAGGTCACTGTCAGAAAATTTAAGCTAACAGAAGGACTAGTAATATTTGAGATTTTCTTGCTCTTCTATTTAAACATTTTGTGTCTTAGAAGTCTGTCTTGAAAAAGGAATGGAAGTGAACCTTCTCTCTGTGTTTGTTGTGTATGTCTCTCCTTGCCCTTTTTTTCTTCACAGTTTTAATTTTTTTTAATACTCTCTCTCTTCTTTTGCTCCATCCTGTTAATACTGTTTTACAAGAGAGAGCTAGACCTTCAGAAGTCACTTCCATCTAACTTATTTGATGGCTCTCTTATGCAGTGTCTTTATGATTCTGAGATGAGAAATAGCAAGCCCTCAACAGATTTGGGAAGCTAGGATGCCGTTAAGCACAGTGGGAAATGGTCACCATGCTTTGAATCAGATACTAGTAAATTCTCTCAGTTTCTCTTGTCACCTGGGCTGGAAGTTTTTTTGAGCTGTTAGTTAAAACAGCAGAGGAGACCTCTCATTCTGCAGGGAGTGGGTGTCTTCTGTTTCCATAAAAGCAAATTCGGGTTAAAGTAATTGAGAAAAAGAGAGCAGTTTTAAGAGTATGCAAGAGGAAGGATTGTTTCTGATTTGTCATATGAAATGACGGTAATGTGTGGGCCAGTCAAAGAAATGTTCATCTCCTTAGATGCTGGAAATTTGTCATAAGGAACTTAAAGGACTTGCAAAACAAGAAAAGCTCACTCTTGCTATACTAAAACATGCACTAAAATTCAGATTGCATGGAGTCCCTAGGAAAGCCCTGAGTAATGGATTGCAAGAAAATCCCTGCCATCAACACAGACTGCTAGTTACATTAACATTTAAAAAAGCAAGGCATGGGTCAGAAAATGCAGAGACTTCTTTGATTCTACTTCCTGTTCATAGAATCATAGAACAGTTAGAGTTGGAAGGGACCTTAAAGATCATCCAGTTCCAACCACTCTGCCATGGGCAGGAACATCCCACTTGATCAACAGGTCACCGAAGGCCTTGTCCAACCTGGCCTTAAACACCTCCCAGGATGGGGCATCCACAACTTCTCTTGGTAACCTGTTCCACCGTCTCACCATCCTCATTGTGAAGAATTTCTTCCTTATGTCTAATCTAAATCTGCCCTTCTCCAGTTTATACCCTTTCTCCTTCATCCTATTACCAGAAGCCTTCATGAATTGTCCCTCCCTGGCTTTCTTATAGTCTCCTTTTGGGTATTGGAAGGTGGCTATAAGATCTCCTTGGAGCCTTCTCTTCTCCAGGCTGAACAAGCCCAACAGTCTCAGCCTGTCCTCACTCATACGGAAGGTGCTCCAGTGCTCTGATCATCTTTGTAGCCCTCTTCCAGACCCCTTCCAACACCTCCAAATATTTCTCATATTGAGGATTCCAGGAAGGGACAAAGCACCCCCAGGTTCTTCTCTGCAGGGTTGCTCTCAATCACATCATCCCCCATTGTGAACTGAAATCAGGGATTGCCTCGCCCCTGGTGCAGGAACTTGCACTTGGCCCTGTTGAACCTCATGAGATCCTCACAGGCCCACTTCTACACCACTCACCTTGATATCATCTGCAAACTTGCTGAGAGTGCACTCAATCCCACTGTCAATATCGTTGATGAAGACATTTAACAGCACCAGCCTTGGTACTGACCCCTGAGAGACATCATTTGTCATGAATCTCCATTTGGACTTTAAGCCATTGACCACTGCTCTCTGAATATGACCCTCCAACCAGTTTCTTATGCACGGTACCATCCACCCATCAAATCCATATCTCTTCAATTTAGAGAGGAGTATGTTGTAGGGGACTGTGTCAAAGGCTTTACAGAAGTCTAGATAGATCACATCCGTGAGTTTACCCAGGTCCACTGCTGCAGTAACCCCATCATAGAAAGCCACTAAGTTGGTCATACAGGATTTGTCCCTGATGAAGATGTGCTGGCTTTAGCACAGCTTCTAGGGGGATCTGTTCCATGATCTTCCCAGGCACAGAGGTGAGGCTGACAGGTCGATAGTTCTCAGTGTCATTTTTTCTACCCTTTTTAAAAATGGGCACATTATGCTTCTTCCAGTCACCAGGGATTTCTCCCTGTTGCCAGGACTTCAAATATCATAGAGAGTGGCTTGGCAACCACATCTGCCTACTTCCTCAGGACTCTGGGATGCATCTTATCAGGTCCCATAGACTTATAAATGTTGAGGTTCCTTAGGTGGTCATGAACCTGATCCTTCTCTACAGTGGGACTGTGTTTATCCCCCTGGTCACCATCATGCTGTCCCATGAACCAGGATGGGTGAAGAGAGCAGTTATAGGTGAAGACTGAGGCAAAAAAGTTGTTAAAAATCTCAGCCTTCTCCTCTTTTGTTGATATGTGATCACCATTTCCAACCACCAGTGGGGGTATGTTCTCTTTAACCTTCTTCTGACCGATGTACCTGTAGAAGCCCTTCTACTTAGTTTTTAATTCCCTTGCAAAGTTTAGCTCCAGCTTTGCCTTGGCCTTCCTGACCTCATCCCTACACAATCGGGCAGCATCCCTATACACTTCCCAGGTTACCCATCACTGCTTGCACTCCCTGTGCAGTTCTGTCTTCCTCTTTAATTTAACCAACAGGTCTCAACTCAGCCATGCTAGTCTCTTCTCTTCCCTGACTGACTTTCTGTATACATACATCATAGTGTAATTAGTTTTGTTTTAATCCCAAGTTGCTGACAATGTTAATTTCAGTGAACATCTATGGAGTATTTCAGTGAGAACAACACTGGCACCTGGAGAATTCTCTGCTCCTTAGCCCAACAATTTTCCCATTCTATGGTTAATTCAATGGAGAACTGCTACTGCGGAGAAGGCAATATGTTCTTTCTGATGTCATTGATAGATAAAGGAAGGTTTTCTGAGGCACCAAAAAGAATTTTATTTCCCAAACAATAATAAAAAATTATATCCCTAGATCTTAAGAAACTACTGTACTTTATGAAATTCCGTGTTTATTGTCCAGAACATCACAGGCAAATTTCCCCATTTATTCCAGTTTTAATAAAGGGCTGGAAAACAGGATTTAATTTCTCTAACCCATAAGCAATACCATGAAGGTCCTAGAGCTCTGACAGGATGTGTGAAGATGTCTAGGATGCAACTAGATATCAATACTGCTGCATTCTGGTATGTAGGTAAGTACTAGGAAAACAGGCAGAAAGGCTTAAGGAAGGGAGAAACGAATGACATACATACATGTTATTAGCCACCAAGCTAGCTGGCACATTCCTTCAGCCGGTGCTATTATCAGCTTTTCTTCTATGTCTCTTCACTGGTTAAAAACCTAACTGGATGACTGACCCCAAAGAGTTGTGGTGAATGGAGTTAAATCCAGTTGGCAGCTGGTCACGAGTGGTGCTCCCCAGGGTTTGGGTTGGTTTAATATCTTTATCAATTATCTGGAGGAGGGGATTGACTGCATCCTCAGTAAGTTTGCAGACAACAAGAAATTGGGAGGGAGTGTTGATCTGCTTGAGGGAATGAAGGATCTCCAAAGGGATCTGGACAGGATAGGTCAATGGACCAAGGTTAATGGGATGGGGTTCAGCAGAGTAAGTGTTGAGTCCTGCATTTGGGTCTCAACAACCTTAGGCAACACTATGAACCTGGGGAAGTCTGTCTTGAAAGCTGCCTGGTGGAAAAGGATCTGAGGGTTTTGCTTGACAACCAGGTGAATATGAGTCAGTAGTATGACTAGGTGGCCAAGAAGACCAACAGCATCCTGGCCTGGAGTTTGCTGAAATACTGGAGAAAGTTTTCAGGAAAGTCTAGGCCCTTGGAGGTGGGTGCAAATCACCCTGGAGGACATTGTGGGATCTAAAAGCAAGCAAACCTATTTGATTAGCTCTAGCAATTGTTTGTTTCAGTATAGTTTATGGCTGTTGAATGTTGGTATTGTTCTTTAAGTGCCCTGGCAGGGTGGAACTGGGAGAGTCAAAGATTTTGGATGACTCTGTTGTGTTATATTAATGGAGTGGTTTGCAGGGCGGTAAGAGCTTTTCAGGCCTGCTGGCAGCAGGGAGATTTTGGGATGGGCGGTTGCCATGAGAGGCTGGTTGCTAGGGCAGTGACCAATGGGAATTTACCTGATGTTTTGACCTGCTTGCCCTATATAAATGAGTGTACCCTAAATAAAAGAGGACTTCATTTGAAATCATACAGATTTGTCTGTGAAGCTCTCTGGCCCTCGCCGTGTTAGTTGAAAGTGGTATGGAAGAGCACTGCAACTAAGTACTTTTGCTAATGCTCAGACAAATTTTAGTTGAGCATTAAAATGTTATGCTGTGGCTCTGAGAGGGCAATAGCCAATGATGTCTAGGAAGGACAAACAATTGAGGAGAAACTTCTTGACCTGGACCAGCTGTGCCAGGAGCAGCAAGTCTGACTATGATTATTAATTCTTCCTGTGGTGGCTGGGAACCAATTATGGAATCATGTTATTCTGACAGCAGCTTGTGCTACACATAAAGGTGATGTTTTCCCTTTTACATCATCTGTTTAAAAATATGCTTTTATCTATGTATTCTCATCTGCCTCTTTCACTGCCTGGGAGTGCATTTCCCTAAGCGGGTAGTCTTTTTTATCAGTAAGAATGGCAACTGTTGACATGGTGTCTTTCTGGAGGGACAGAATTTTCTTTGTTGATTTTGAGTTTGTCCTTTCCAGCTACAAAATAAATCAATCTCATACAGTGTAGCCATTGAGGTGAGACACTTCAGTGTAGTACATGAATGCAACTTTATGTATAAAAATGGCATACCCTGCAAATCAATTTCATGCCAAAATGGGGTGTTGATCATTTTTACTTATTATATTTATACTTAAGACATTAAAGGGCAAACCACAGTATGTTATTTGGGAGATATTGGTCTATTGCATATGCCTGTATCCAGTTAATTATACATTGTAGATTGCAATGCTAAATGTACTGTTCAGGTCACGTAAGTGTTGATAGCTTGTGTTACAGGCTGCAGGATGGCATTTGTATCCACAAAATTAAGACAGGTTCACAACTGTGGCAATTGGTTTTGAAATGATGTATGGAGAATACGTTATGTCATTTTCCTCAGTAATGATTCTGTACCTCCTTCCTTTATACCACGTAATCTATTTCAGGACATGGGCCTGTGAAGGGCTTTATATAATTACTGTGCAATATATCTTAAACAAGAGTGAGAAAATTATGCTGCAACTGCTAAGCTTGTGGTAGTCAGGCTGGGTAACCATCTTGAATGATGTATTTTAGATGTGTGTGGGAAAAAACACTGTACAATATACATTTACCTCAAAAAACCTCATCTTTAATTGTGTTGTTTTTCTTTTATAGCTGCAGTGAAATATTTGTTACATTGATGAAGAGTTACCTAAACCTAAGTGATATCACCTAAGTGATACACATATCTTCTTACAAATGTTTGTCTCTAAGTGAATATTCCATTCAATGAGAATGGAAGTATTGGACACAGTAATTAGGCTGAGAGTCTGAGAAGAAGTAACTATTTGCATAGACATACTCCAGTCAAGAGTACTGTTTGCCATGAGGTGAATATTCTTTATCTTTACTGAAAAGCCTGGTTTGTTTTTTTACCTTGTGTCTCATTAACATAACAGTTTAAGGAACATGCTTCTTCATTTCCTTTAGAGAGACATCAGACCTAATACTTTCTTTTTTGGTGACTTGCGCATGCAAGTCATATACAAACACACTGCAAGTGTTTTCTAAATAGAGTCTTGAAAGAGAAACTGTAGAAACTGAAGGGCAGTGAAGGCAAGAAAAGGTTATGTGTTATGTCTCTGTGTTTGCTGGAAGAGGAGTGTGACTCAGTCTAGTGTTGCATGGGGCGTTCATGGAGTATTTGTCTCCTGTCATGGCAGAGCAGAGAGCTTGGTAAGACTGTGGCTGTGATCCCTGGATGTCTGCCTCCACAAAATGCTTCTGCTCCACATAGGAAGTTTAGTGTTTTAAGTAATTTAGTGCATTTTACTACAAGAGGCAAACTGCCATTCATAGTATGACTTTCTGAAGTGCCAACAGATGCTACCTGTTCAATGTCTCTCCAGCTTTAAATCTTTTTTCCTTAAAAGGAGGTAAAAGTATATACTTTAGAGGTATATGCTGTCTGTCACTGCAGTGCCTTCTGTGTTGCCTGTAGGTATTCATCATTTTACAAAGCCAGAAGCCTCAAACTAATGACTTTTGAATATTAATGTGAGAAAACTCTAGAGAACTCCTTGGAACTAATTGACTTCTCTGGGATGATCGGTCTGCAGGTTTCTGTGTTCATATTCTCTATGGTGAATTTTATTTGGCCCTTTTGACATATCTTTGCATTATTATTGTTTGAACTTTTCCAAGCATGAGGTTGTTTAGGAAATCTAGCTGTGTTGCCAATTCCTGAAGGCATGGTGGCATGTGACAGTAGCATACGTTGTTGTGTCTCTCACTCTGTTCCTCACCAATCTGACCTCCTTCCTACAGCAACTTTGTTCCTTTTAAGATTCAGGAAATTGTTTTTCTGTCTCTTCCTTATTACTAGATAACTTGCTGATGGCCTGAGAGAATTGATGTGCAGTTTTTCTGGGTAAATCAAAGTCAATACTGACTATAAAAGCCAGAGATCCCACAGAGCATGAAATCCTCCTCTGTTGCTTCTTGAATGTCATCTACTCACCTAGTACTGAGTTTCTCACAGAGCACTGCACTTGGAGAAGATTTTTTCTGGTTTCTTCATGCATATTAGGACAGAAGTTACTTTGAATGCAGACAAAGTTTTGATATACTTTACTATGAACTTTACAGTAGAGTCCCTTTTCATGCATGAGTAAGATGGTAGCAGTTCTTCTTTAGGCCCCTCCAAATTATAAGAACCTTACTTTGCACCCAGTCATCCTTCTCCTCCTTTTAATGTCTTTTAGTAGTGTCAGGGCAGCCTGAATGTTTTTTGCCTCAAACATTTTGCCACAGCAGGCATTATAACCACACAACTTCCCTGAAGTTGGCTCTTCCTGTCCACACCGCCCCCCCCCCAGCAGCTCTCTTGCGGGGCCGAAAGGAAGGGGAAGCACGGGGGTGGGGTTGGTCGCCACTCAGCCAGCGGGCCAGGGGGTTGCCATGCAGCCACGGGGAACGGTCACCTCGTGGCCATGCAGAGGAGACGTGCAGCCACCATGCTGGTCAGGAGCCTTGAGTGCTCCTCTCCACGCTTTCTGCTGCACCTGCACTGAAATACAGACCTGCACTGGAGCAACCCAAACCATGCAACCGGACCACGTGGTGATACCATCTCTATTTCTCTTTCTGTCTTTTCTCCCTACCTTCCCTCTCTCCCTGACCTCCCGGCGTGCGTATCTGCTCGGATCTTAGGGGTTTTAAGCCACTGGGGGTTTATTTCTGTAACTCCGGGCGGCTGCGTACCTCGGCTCATTTTTGTGCCTCCTGTAATAAATACTATTTTGTATTCACCCTGGGAGAAGCCTTTAAATCTCTGGATCGCTATTCAGACAAATGGACACCACGTTTCCTCTCTCCCCTTTGGGTTGAGACATCTTTTGGTACCAGGAGTGGGGTCTGTCTGTAACAGCGACAGGGTGAAGGAAAATGGCGATTTCTGGCACAACCATGATTGCCCCCAGGGACCTGTCTTACTCTTACCTTCTTCACCCGCTACTGGTGAGGTTTGGGGTTTTTGGAGTCTTGGCTGCTGCCGCATGGGTGTTCTTTCTGAAGGAGAGAGAGAGACTGGAAATGGAGTATCATGAGTTGAGAACTTGGTGGATAAAACGGCAACTTAGGCACGCTGCTCTAAGGAGGCAGATGTTGCGAACCTATGCAGTGGTAACTTTGGTATGGGCACAGGATTCTTGGATATGAGAGAGGTGGCTGAGAATGCTCTTATCTGACCTCAAAGCTGCTGCATATGGAATCGGGTGTTCGAGTTTTCTGTGGGATGCACTGCCAAAGTTCAGGCAGCTGGCTCGGCACCGGCTTCCTTTTAGTGAAACAGAGAGCATTACGCCACTGCTTTTAAACGGCCTTGGGGGGCACTATGGAGCAGATTTTTCTAGTTTGGAACACAAGGCCCATTGTTTCAGAAAGGAGGGTGTAGTGAAATCGGACCCTACCCCTGAATCTGATCCCGAATGCCAGCCTCCAATTATTATTAATGACGGGGTGGCAGAACCTGACCTTGATCTCAATGCAAACCCTGATTTCAAATCCCCACCCCCAACTGCTATTGATAAGGAGGAGAAGTTTGTAATTTCTGCTGTAGCGAAAGCAAATGCATACACCCTAGCAGGGCTGGCTGGATTACAGGCATTATGCTTTGTGATTCTAGCAGGACTCTGCTGGCATGGAGGAAATAGTTTTTGGGAGCAGAATGATGGGATTGAAATTCCTATTTGCAGAATAAAAGAGGGGATTCCCCGACATTTAATGCCTGGCCTGCCCCTATCTGACCTGCCTTGGTTGGCAAAAAGGCGGCAGCCCCTAGACAAAGGCTACCAAACCTCAGTGGTTGAAAAATGGGGAGGGTAGCTTTTAACTGAGCCAAAAGGTGGCCAGTATATTGATGACATTCTAATAGGTGGATCTGACTTCACTGCTAAAGGAAAAACCCTAGGAAAAGACAAGCGTTGCTGCTGGACAGATCATCTGTCAGCTCACTCTGTCACTTTAAACTATAATGGTTGGTGCCTCCTTAACTGCTGCTGTGCCTTTTGCTTCAGAGGGTTGCTCCTTGATGTACACATTGCAGATAAAGACTTATTACCACAGAACAGGTGGCCTTGACAAATCTAGAGGTAACATTTTTAATGTGAGACGCACTGGCAAGACCTGTAGTAAAAACGGTGTGGCCTTCTAGCTATCAACAGAGGCAACAGGCATTTAGATGTCCAGTTAGTTTCACATGCATATATATGTAAGAATGTTATATGCAACCCATGTATTAATTTATTTCGTACATCCCATTTCATATACTGGCTGCTACCAGTAGCTCTGGGTTAATTTACCCTGAGGGATGTTGTCTTTCTAAATTCCATATTTTATGCTATTACTGAATGAATGCATTTGAATAGCATAGTGGCTAAACTTGTTGATGTAAAGACTTCAGCAGGTAGCTTGTGATGGTTGGGCAACATGACAATAAATTACATTCATTGTTGATGGTTGCAAGGGGATACAAATCCAATGGAACAAATTAATCTCCTACATACACTGATGACTTCTGAATTAGTTGTCATGTCCCAGGGAAAAGATAAGCTATGGGTTGCATCATGGAAGCTCAGTGAAGATGTTTGCTCTTTTTGCAGCATCAGGCAGAAATTAATACACTCCTGAACAGGTTTAAACTGAGGCTAGGGAGCAGCAGCAACATTCTGCACTGTATATTACTGAATGGGGCCCTGCTGCTTTGAGTACAGCTCTATTTTAGACCCTTCTCACTGCACTCCTAAAAACCTAGAAAAAGTTGAACTCCTGAGCCAAAATCACAGTGACATTCCAGAACAAGCAACAAAAACTAGCAAAGCTGTTAGTTGCCATACAAGGAAATGTTGTGCAGGGGGAATTTTTAAACAACTGATGTAGGAAGGACCTGTACAACTTCAGTCTGTAGCAAACTTTGGTGTGACATCACCTCCCCTCTGACTAAGAATGGAAAATCAGACTTATGCTGAGGCAGACAGGTATGCCCAGCTCCAGCACTGTCAGCCCAGAGAAACAAATTTAGTCTGGGGGATATCTGAGAAAATGATATAAAAGCTAATACATAAAATACATACATATATGTACAATTAAAGGCTCTTCCACTATTTTTTTAAAGGCACCTTATAAATGTTCACTTTTATCTGTTTGCATTGATTTTTTTTATTCCTGTTTTATGGAAGTATATGAAGACTATCAGCTATGTGAGGAACTAGCTTGTTGCTACTAATAGAACATACAATCATGTATTTTATTGTAGTGTAAAGTATCTTTTCTTCTGAAGCAGTATTCTTTGTTTCTTACAAGATTTATGATGCCAGTCAGGGCCATTTTGACAATTAGTACATTCACATAGTTCCATGAACAGCAACTTAATTACAGGCTTTCTGGGAAACCTATGGGTTTTGATACAGGATGTTTTCTTCTTGCTCTCAAACTTCAATTATTTTCTGACTGTCAATCAAAAAAAAAAAGAGATTAAGCTGGGGTTTTTTTCAGATTCATTTTACGGAGAACATAAGATAAGAAATAACAAGAAACCTAAAGGTTAAAGGTTGAAGTGTTCCCACGCTGGGTTAAAGATTACAGCATATTGCAAGTACACTGGCAGGCTAAGAAGAGGGAAAGTTAATGGATTGTGAAATTAAATTACACATTTAGAGACTGCTCAATCTACTACTGACAGCTATTGATTGCAGAAATAATTGCTCATTTTTATAGGTGTTCCTTAGCTTCATGCTGAACTGATCAGCTCCTTGGAAGTGGTCACTTAAGGGCATTGCATGAGTCGCTTTTCTACCTATAGAAGCTTAGTGGTATAGCAAGTTAAGATAGTTGGGGTTTTTTAGTTAACACAGTAGATTGTGCACAATAAGAATTGAATTTCATGTCTGATATCAAGAGGGTTGAATACTCTGAAATCCATGGAATTTCAGGATGCTTTTTAGGCAGAAGCTTGGAGTGGTTTTCATAAAATTGTAGAAATAATGGTGGAAAGCCATTTCTGATGGTTCAAGTCGGACTGCTGCCACCACGTCTTTGTCTAGCCAGGTCTTCAAAACCTCCAAGGATGAGATGCCACAACTTTTCTGTGCAACATATTCCAGAGCTTTTAACTGCCTTTTTTTTTTTGATAGACTGTCCAAAGTCAATTTGACCCTTTTAAAACCATAGTCTTTGTCTGCAATATCTTTTGTTTGTTTTGTATATGTAAATTCATTTTCTCATCTTATATACTTACCTGTAAGATTTATTTGCTTCTCTTTAGATAGAATTCATATTGTTTAAGCCTGCCTTATTTTAGACAAGGCACCAGAATATTTTACCAAGGCTAGTGGACTCATGAACAACACAGAAATCAGGCCCTTCCTAGTAGTGGAAGCATCTGTATCTGCAATTTGTAGAAAATGCAGAAATAAAAAATAACGAAGCCTTGCCCAACAGAAAGATACACAATGATGCTGACTCATACTTAATAGGCAGAAAGACCTGCAGTAAACTTGCCCTTTCCTTTTTCATAAGTTCCTCTTGAGCAACCCACAAAGATATTCCCCCATTGTTTGAGTTGCTCTGATCTTCGGGAGATACTGTGAAGATGCTGTGCTATAGTGATTGTAGGGAAATCTCTAGGACTGTTCATCTGATTTGATCTTATTTTACAGGGTTTGCCTGTTCCAAAGGAAATTGTGTTTCAGCAGCTTGAAGGTTTTCTGACATCCAGGGACTTGTATGTACTTGTTGCAGAGACACCAGTGGCACTGGTCACAAGCCTGCAGCTGATGATGTGTTACTGGGATCGTACAGATGCATCTTCAGTCAGTGAATCCACTCACTTGCAATTCACTTGGTTGATGCTTGCTTGGGATGGATGTGGAAGCTCTTCCCTCCTTTCTGACTTAGTGGCCTACTCCCTGTTTATGTGCATAAAGGCACTATCCTGCTTATTTTCCCATTTTCTTTGTCCTTCTTCCTGTCTGTTGGAGAGATACATTCAGAGAAATAACAGTCTTCCCGTGTATTGCTGCTGTGTTAGCAGTGCGAGCCGGAGGAATGAAGTAGAGCCACACTCTGCAGAGCTGTGATGCTGCACGTTCTTCCCTGCTCATGGGAGGATATATCTGGGCAGTGGTAACAGTGGCCTAAGCATCTTCTCCTTTTTGCATTGTCTTCTCTGGGTTTTATGTCAGATGTCCTACAAAAGTGCTATGTAGTCCCACTAGCCAACCTGGTGGAATTTTCCCGCCTTCCTTCTCAATCATAATGTTTCTTCTTGATATTCCGAAGTCCCTTTCTGTGATGGCATCACTTACTTGGGACGTCACCAGGGCCTTTTCAATGTAAGAATCTGGCTAATTGAAACTGTGTAGAAAACAGCAATACAGGTAAAACACCAGGTCTTCTGAACTGTCCTCATCCCTGCCTGAGGAAAATAATCCTGCAGCTGTGTCAGGCAGTGTGGAGGCAGATGAAAAATGCATTGGTGAACCCTTGGGGGAACTTATTCCAGAAAGGTGGAAGGGGAATGTGTGGGGGTTGGAGGAAAGTGCAGCAGCTGTATTTACTCTACTTCATTCTCAGTATCAGTTTTATGACTTCAAATTACAGGGCAATACTACTGTGAGAAAGAGCTCTCTGAAAAGTGGAATGGTTTTTTTTTTCAAAATCGGGTAACAGTAGGGGATGTTCATTGCTCTGTGCCTCTGTGTGTTTGCTCTGAAGAGAAGTTAGATATGCTGGACCTCTCAGAGATGGGCATGCAGTTACCTTTTTTAAATAATAACTTTATACAGACAAACACACACATACACACTTATATATAAATATAAATAAACAAACAAATAAATAAATAAATATGAAAACATGCATTTAAAGCTTTGTCTCTGCTCTCAAGAGCATCTGCAGGTGACAGTGATGTGGAAAGACATGTGAGGGCTGGAGGGCAACATTCCCTACAATTAAGCTGTGCTAACAGTGCTGTCACCTCTCCTTTCTTCTGCTCTCCATTAGGTTTTTATAGCTTTTCTGCTTGAGAAGTCAACCATAGTTATACCTCCTGGTGGAGAAAAACTGTGGATGGATCTGACAACTTCAGCTCTCAGAGAGGAGACTGCAAGGCATCTCACAGGAATGAGATTTCTTCCCTCCCCAGGAAATCACACCTGGCATATCATTATATTGTTATGTATTGATACTTTAGTATATTGGAATAATACATTCTTATAATCTGTGGTTGGAGTGGCTGTGCTCTTGTGCCCCCTGGAAGTTGCTGTGCCCAGGCTTGTGTGCTTCTTCTGCAGGCTGGCTGAGGGCTCCCTCTGCTGTGCTTTACTCCCTGGTGACATTTACCTTTATAAGGCTGGAGAACTGCATGGGTTCAGTCTGGCACAGATCAGCTTGAAAGAGAAGAGCACTGCATCCATCACAGTCAATGACAGCTTTACATTGACCTCTCTCTGGGAAAATTGGGAGTGAAATGCGTGCCATGCAGTAAAGAGGTTTGTAATTCTCCATGTTTAAAAACTTTTCTTTCAGCAGTTAAAAAGGCAGGACCCTTTCGAGTATTTAAGTGGACACTGTGTCTCAAATGTCTGCTACAGCTTTTGCTCCTCATGATAAAATATTGTCCTTCCTAGCCTTTTTGAATCCATATTTGTGGAATAAATTTATAATTTCCTGAATAAATCTCTTCTATCTGCATTTTATCAGATGTCTATAGGAAATCAAGGCCAAATTTAAATCTGTCTTATTTACTTAAATATTTCTCAAAAATCCTTTCAAAGATCCTGTGGAGAATTCTGTTGGTTTAACTGTATGCTGCTGTCCTTACTACAAGCATCACCTCAAGTAATCCTAGTGTTGACACTATGGCAGAACCAATATTGAATTCAGTAATAAAGACCTGGATGAATATTATCTCAACCAGTTACCTGTTATTTGGGGTTTACTATATGACATTCTTTTCCGTCAGGCAAAGCATCGATTGGTTTCTGAAAACCTGTGACTCTCATTCTTTAAAATCTGATATGTGGAACAGGTTTCAGAAATAATTAAAAAAATCAGTATCTTTTGAGCACAGAGACATGTTTTCATTCCTATTTACAGACAGAAAACTGAGACAGACCACATAGGTGAACCAACCACTCTAAAACTCTCTGGTGGGTAATGACAGGTTTGGGACTCATCTCTCCCATGTTTCCATACAACCTTTTACATTTTCATTCACACTTCTATGAAAGGGGGACTAATGAAATCACTAGCCTTGTTAGTGGGTCTTGGCCTTCCCTATGATGGACAGAATTATTCTTTGGAAAATAGTATGGATGATATAAGCTCAGGAAGGGAACAAAGTAGAGGCATTTACAAGAAACAGAAGCAGAAAAAAGTCAACAATGTAATAGTTCTGAGCTGTGAGGAGGCTTAATGCAAATATTCAGGAGAATTTACAGTTTTCCACAAAAATTACCAAAGGAGAGTGGTTCTTACAGAAGGAAGATGTTCTGTGAAATTAGCCATAGCACCATAGAAAAGTCTGGGGTGGAAGGGTGCTTTGTTTTGATATCTGTTGATACGTTTGCTTTTAATTTTATGACAGTATGAAGTATTTTCTGAGCTAGGACTTGTCTTATATTATGAGCTGGAACAGTCTGCCACAAATTCAGAGTTTTGCAACAGGTCTCAGCATGAGCCATCTCCTTATAGTAAATTACAAACTTGGCTCCCTGGAACTCTGGACAGAAATAGGTAGGATGGTGTGCCTAAAACATGCATGAAATGGAGCAGCCTGCAACTTTCTATGGATTCTTTTTCTTATGACAAGCAATTTCATTCTGGAACAAAGAACGTCAAGAGGAAAACAAACACAAAAGTAAACATCATGTCAAAGTTCAGCACTGAATAACGTCAGTACTCTCAAAATGTGTGACCCTGATACTCTTCTAACTTGTTTTATATCATTGGATTTTTACTGATTTTCATGTCATTAGCCCTGATTTATAATGCTGGAGTAAGGACAGGGAATGGCATTGTTAGTTTCTAACTCTGCTCACTGCATTCTATCAATGTCACATTTTGAGAGGCCAGTATGATGAAAGTCATAAGAAGGTAAATTTGAAAATATATGAGAGATTTCAAGCAGAGTTTACCAGCCTGTTTAACCGTTTACCCAAGAGTACTGCAAAGGTGAGAAAAAAAAATATTAGTCACACCCAGCTTGGTAGCAGAGTCCTTCAATCTGACAGTAATGAAGTGGGGAAAACCCCCAGCCTGTCAGAATAATTAATGCAGTGATAACACAAAGATAATTAATATTATAATATGATCTATCTTGCTACATACACAATAATAAATGAGCATTGACACAAGAGTAAATAATATTAATTCACCATTTGCTTTGTTCCATTAGAGACTCCCCTTTCAATACCTCTAAACAGTTATGAGAGACTGCAGAGACTTGTACAAACAGGTCAATATTATTAAGAATAACAACTCTTCATTTCATAAGGTTAGTTAGTAGCTGTGGAGAGGGTACTGTTTGTGAAAATACTTTGAACCCGTCACCCAAATGCTGCCAGGCTTTCAACAAGAAATGATATATGCACAGTAATAACAGTCAAATGCAAGTAAACATAACATGTAGATAGGGTTAAGTTACATAGATAGTAATAATTAGCATGATGTTAATTAGCTTGATGCTAAGATGCACTTTTAGCATGCATATATGCAAAGTGTTTACCCCAGTGGAATCTCGGGGTGGGAGGGGAGATGAGATCCATCCTGTCAGCAGATCCCAGAAGTTTTGGTCATATCTTACCCTTTCAAGCCTGCTCCTGGGGGAAGGAGTGGGCATGAGGTTCAGCCCATTAGCCGATCCCTAGGGCTTTGATGACATTTTGCAGTTCTTTGTGCCTGCCAAACTTTTCTTCGTTCAAATTATTTATAGTAACCCATGCCTAGGGACAGAGAAGCTTGGGTGTGTGGTCACTATATTATTTGCTGATTGGTGAAGAAAGAATTTTCACTTCATGTGGCAAAACTTAAATCTGCAAGCCCAGTATATGTAGCCATGGAAGTGCTATGCCTCAGAGCCAGTAGCCTTAGGTGTGGAGGTGTGTTTTAGTGTTATAATGAATGATGAGCACAGCTCACATGTAGGTTGAATTGTCTGAGCAGGAGCTGCAATCCATCTTCTCAAAAAATAATTAAACTCTTGTCCTTAGTGGAGCCTTGCCAGTTTCAGGAGTTGGCTACACCTGCTTCTAGATGTCTCACTCCCACTTCAGATGCTCTTTGTGCATTCCCTTCTGTTGAAGGCCTTGTACTCAATCCATGGCAAGAGGAGGTGGAGGAGGAGGGATGGAAGGGGAGGAGGAAGAACCCAGGCCCATTTTCCCCCACATTCAGCCCCATTCCCATACTTGGCTTTTATTCACACATTCAACCTTACATCCCACACACCGTGATTATGGTTTTGGAAGCAAGCTGAAGTTTCCTGTTATATCCACAGCAAGATCTATTTAAGAAATAGGAATTGCACATCCTTAGGCAATTTATACCACTGAGAGAACCAATTTAGAAAAAAAATGTTAGAGAACAACTACATCTCTTTTCATTCCTCACAACTCCCAGAGAGACTTTTGAGGTTTTGGAGGTTCCAGCAATGCAGAGAGCTAGATTGTTTTTTGCTGTTCTCACATACCAAAATTCCTTGGGATTTTTTTCAGCAGTATGATGCTGAAATATGGTGCCCTGGAGCCTGATATGCCACCTGTCTTGTAGAAATGCAGTCGACCTAATCTTACATCTCTTCCTCACTAGTTCCAGTAGAAATCAGGGTCAGAGTAGAAGCAGTTGANCCTTCAATCTGACAGTAATGAAGTGGGGAAAACCCCCAGCCTGTCAGAATAATTAATGCAGTGATAACACAAAGATAATTAATATTATAATATGATCTATCTTGCTACATACACAATAATAAATGAGCATTGACACAAGAGTAAATAATATTAATTCACCATTTGCTTTGTTCCATTAGAGACTCCCCTTTCAATACCTCTAAACAGTTATGAGAGACTGCAGAGACTTGTACAAACAGGTCAATATTATTAAGAATAACAACTCTTCATTTCATAAGGTTAGTTAGTAGCTGTGGAGAGGGTACTGTTTGTGAAAATACTTTGAACCCGTCACCCAAATGCTGCCAGGCTTTCAACAAGAAATGATATATGCACAGTAATAACAGTCAAATGCAAGTAAACATAACATGTAGATAGGGTTAAGTTACATAGATAGTAATAATTAGCATGATGTTAATTAGCTTGATGCTAAGATGCACTTTTAGCATGCATATATGCAAAGTGTTTACCCCAGTGGAATCTCGGGGTGGGAGGGGAGATGAGATCCATCCTGTCAGCAGATCCCAGAAGTTTTGGTCATATCTTACCCTTTCAAGCCTGCTCCTGGGGGAAGGAGTGGGCATGAGGTTCAGCCCATTAGCCGATCCCTAGGGCTTTGATGACATTTTGCAGTTCTTTGTGCCTGCCAAACTTTTCTTCGTTCAAATTATTTATAGTAACCCATGCCTAGGGACAGAGAAGCTTGGGTGTGTGGTCACTATATTATTTGCTGATTGGTGAAGAAAGAATTTTCACTTCATGTGGCAAAACTTAAATCTGCAAGCCCAGTATATGTAGCCATGGAAGTGCTATGCCTCAGAGCCAGTAGCCTTNTGATGTTCACTTGCAGGACAGATATCAGCTCACCATAGGGACATTCTGCGTGTGCTTTTATCCCTTGACTGATGCTCCAGGGATTCTGATCTTAATATGCCTAAGTATAAAAGTGGGAAGGCANAGGTGTGTTTTAGTGTTATAATGAATGATGAGCACAGCTCACATGTAGGTTGAATTGTCTGAGCAGGAGCTGCAATCCATCTTCTCAAAAAATAATTAAACTCTTGTCCTTAGTGGAGCCTTGCCAGTTTCAGGAGTTGGCTACACCTGCTTCTAGATGTCTCACTCCCACTTCAGATGCTCTTTGTGCATTCCCTTCTGTTGAAGGCCTTGTACTCAATCCATGGCAAGAGGAGGTGGAGGAGGAGGGATGGAAGGGGAGGAGGAAGAACCCAGGCCCATTTTCCCCCACATTCAGCCCCATTCCCATACTTGGCTTTTATTCACACATTCAACCTTACATCCCACACACCGTGATTATGGTTTTGGAAGCAAGCTGAAGTTTCCTGTTATATCCACAGCAAGATCTATTTAAGAAATAGGAATTGCACATCCTTAGGCAATTTATACCACTGAGAGAACCAATTTAGAAAAAAAATGTTAGAGAACAACTACATCTCTTTTCATTCCTCACAACTCCCAGAGAGACTTTTGAGGTTTTGGAGGTTCCAGCAATGCAGAGAGCTAGATTGTTTTTTGCTGTTCTCACATACCAAAATTCCTTGGGATTTTTTTCAGCAGTATGATGCTGAAATATGGTGCCCTGGAGCCTGATATGCCACCTGTCTTGTAGAAATGCAGTCGACCTAATCTTACATCTCTTCCTCACTAGTTCCAGTAGAAATCAGGGTCAGAGTAGAAGCAGTTGAAGCAGAAAGAAGTGTGAGTCTGTGTGTGTAGATTAGCCATCACACAGCATGGGCGTTTGTCCTGACAAAAGAACAGGTGGAGAAGGTGCCACAATTTCCTTTACATTACTTGATAAATATAAGCTGGAAAGTCTGTTCCCATTGAACTTGAATCTAAGCTGACATCCGCAACTTCAGACCACAAACTTATTGCTGGAGAGAAAAAGCCTTTACTGCTACTCTGATGACTTTCTTCAAGTTTGTTTTTGCTGGAGAAACAAGTTCAAAGAATAATCTACCTGCTATCTTTCTCCCTTTTCTTTTCTCATCATTCTTTTTTTTCCTAAAATTGCCCTTTACCAGCACCTTTTATTATCTAGGAAAACACAAATGCTTAAAACTTTTCAGGAGTCTAGTCCATAATGAAATTTTAGTTTGAAAATATTTTATTCAGACAATCACTGTAACTGCTACCTTATCTTGTACAAGCAATTATTTTCAGCTTGTTTAGTCTGGAAAAGAGAGAAAGTTGCTGTATCACAGCCAGTTTTAGATTAAGTTCAAATGTTAGTGAATTGTGTCAAAAATAATCTCAAAAAAAGTTAGCCTATGTCACTCCTAAAGGAAAAGGGACACAGGTGGAGAGAATTCATAAACAAGGATAACTTTTCCAAAGATTACAGGTACTGAAATATCCTTACACAATCCCCACAGTGTAAAGAGTCCGGCATTTACCAGAGGAGAATTTCTTTGTCATGTTTTCTGCCTGGTAATGCAGTCAACATTATCATTATGTATTCAGGAAAAAAATTATAGTTTGTAAATCCATAGAATTTAAGAGTTCCAGGGTAGAGTAGTGCCTGATAAAGGCATGTGCCTGCTACTAGGAAAGTTCAGCTGACCTGTGTTCTGAGTTTCTCTTGATTTTTGTCCACCTATAAGGAAGGACAACACCGCTTTGGGAGCAACGTTGCTGAAATAGTGAGGCCCATCTCTGCTCACCCCAGAGCATGCAGGGTTGAAAAGCATTTTTGTGCATAGCCAGTCTATAGCCTATGATTGAGCTGCTGGCGGGAGTTGTCAAGGTGCTGGCAGCCCTGCAAAAGCCTCAGTTTGAGCAGTTGTGAAGTGGTTTCAATGTTATGCTGTGTGAGAGCTGGGTATGTGGCCTACAGATGGGCTGCCGTATTTGCAGTACAAGCATCACGGAAGGCTTTTGGTCTTTTGCTGTCTTTAATATTCAGAAAAAACCTNACAGAGGGAGAGAGAGAATGAGAATCTCTAGCTCCCATCACAGGTGGCTGATAACTAGTATACTGCTTCCTTCTCCTTCACAACACAGCAAAGATAGTCTTCTAGTGACAATGTGAAGACTTCAAGCTGTTTTGTTCCTCAGTAACACTCTTGAAAAAGCTTAGAAACGCTCTCTTCTTCTAAACACTTGGATGTTTATTCTCACTGTTTACACTAAGTTGAACATTACATGTCATTCAAATTTATTAAAAAGGATATTTTGTCTGAGTGGGAAATGCAAGCTTATGGGAATAGAGAATTTTTGGGAATTTCTGCCAGAACCTTTCAGACATCAAAGTTGTACTAGATCTTGAAAAGAAATATGTACTTAATTAAAAGCCGTAGATGGCTGAACCGTCATCCTGTGTCAGATTTAGGTTTAACTTGCTGTGTTATAAGAGATCTGCTAGGCTTTGTGGATGACAAATGCTGAATTTTGAAAAGAGAGTGTTTTGACTTGAACAACTAACAATTGTATGTAGTGAAAGAGATAGATTGGGGGATGGTCTAATGCTCAAATCAGCTAAGTGATGCCTGGGGTGAAATTGTGGTCTCACAGCCTACTGTTGCTTCAGTTAAGAGCAGAAACACCCCCTAAAGCATGTACTAAGTTCCTCACCCTGAAGTTGTGGCCTCTTGCTGAGTCCTTGTTTTTGAAGACACAAGCAGCCTTGCCAAGATCCAATCAACATATGCTGACTTAGTCCCACTGTGTCAAGAGACCAAAGAGTTTTAGAAAGTGTAAAATTGCCACCTGAAAACCCTTTCTTTGAGAGAAAAAAAAATCACCATCTTTCCTGAAAAACAGGTCGATAGGCAAGAAGTGTTGCCTTTTAGGTAGGAATTGTGCATCTTTGACTTTCTTGGATGTTCCCTGGGAAAATACCTACTAACTTACATATACGCATATGCATATACATATACATATGCATATATGTATCTTTAATCCATCATTTGAATTAAATTACTTAACATTTCAGAGTTGTAAAATTGCCTTTCTGGTGGGCATTGTAAAACCTTCTAAACTGCCACGGCCATTGGCTTGGGCTCACAGCCTGCAAGTATTAATCCTGTGGGTGCCAGTCTCTGCAGAGACTCTCACAAGTAAATGAATTCTAACTGGTGGCTAAAATACACCTACCTACCTACTTACGTACATACATACCTACCTACACATAATCCTTTAGTCATAAACTGTTGACCAGGTCTGGGAACAGAGGCAATTCCAACTGCACCGAGGTTCCTCTTTGAGGGGAAGCTTAGAAAGAAAAAGGGTCTCTTTCAAACCTTGTGACCTGATGAGAGGGCAGTCCTCAGCCACCTGTCAGAGCTGTGCCTATTTACAGAGACACCCACTGGTGTTGAGGACTCTGTCCTTTTTAGGGCATCACATGCTGTGTAGTGTCTCCTTACTTAACTGTTTCTGCCCTCTGGTTCCAGATGTATATCTGGTTGTACCCCAGCACAGTTTCCCCAAGTACAGCAGTACTACTCAGACAATGCAGAGTGTGCTATTGAATAAACTATGTAGTTGCCAACTGTTAATTCTCTTTTTTACCTCTCCACTGTCTCAAATCTTCCAAGACAAATGAAAATCCCCAAAGCTCTTTTGATTAAAAAAACCTTTGTTGATAATGCTCTGAATTTTCCAGGGAGGCAGGACTTAAGTCCCCTTTTCCATTGAGCTCTGTTTTCCTTTGCAATGCCAATCACAAAAATTTCCTTCACTCACCTCTTTTTTACACCTGTCTCCACCTTAGGAATGTCTTAATTAATTTTCTTCTTCAATTTCTTAATTATATTTCTTCTCATGGAAGATGAGGGGTCTCTATAACCAACAGCTCTGGTGGATGGTGAGGCTAAGCCCAGAATCTGTAGAATGTCCACAACAATCTAGGACTTCTACATGTACCCAAGCCAGCATTTTGTTCTTAGGAAGTGTTACTTTTCCTCACTGGTTGCTGCAGTTCAGATGAAGAAGTTAAGCAAAATAATGTAACTACTAAGAAGAAACAACTGTAAACACAGTGTTCAGTGTGCTCAGTGTGCTCAAGAATTATCCAAATATTGTCACAACTCTAAATAAAACCTGGTTTGCTGAGATGACTTGACTTAGTTAAGTGTTTGTGGGACATATTCAGTCTTCTTTTCTGTTGGGACATGACAAATAATATTAAAAGTTGGAATTCTGTTTGCCCCAAGCCAAGATGAGATAAAAAATTGTCAGATTGTTCTTTTTTGGGGTTCTAGAGAAGAATCTTGCAACCTGAGTGGTGCAAGTGCCAAATACCAAATGCTGGGTCCTGCACTTGGGGCACAACAACTCTGTGCAGAGCTACAGACTGGGAGAAGCCTGGCTGGAAAGCTGCATGGAGGAGAAGGACCTGGGAGTGTTGGTCGATAGCTGACTGAACATGAGCCATCAGTGTGCCCAGGTGGCCAAGAAGGCCAATGGCATCTTGGCTTGGATCAGACACAGTGTGACCAGCAGGGCCAGGGAGGTTCTTCTCCCTCTGGACTCAGCACTGGTGAGACCGCTCCTTGAATCCTGTGTTCAGTTCTGTGCCCCTCACCACAAGAAGGATGTTGAGACTCTGGAGTGTGACCAGAGAAGAGCAACAAAGCTTGTGAAGGGGCTGGAGAATAAGTCTTATGAGGAGCGACTGAGAGAGCTGGTGTTGTTTAGCCTGGAGGAGGCTGAGAGGAGGTGTTATTGCTCTCTACAGCTACCTGAAGGGAGGTTGTGGAGAGAAGGGAGCTGGCCTCTTCTCCTTAGTGACGGGGGAGAGGACAAGAGGAAATGACCTTGAGCTCTGCCAGGGGAGATTATGGCTCAACATAAGGAAAAAAATTTTCACTGAAAGGGTCATTAGGCAGTGGAATAGTCTGCCCAGAGAGGGAGTTGACTTGCCTTCCCTGGAGGTGTTTAAGGTGTGGGTGGATGAGGTACTGAGGTTTAGAGATTGGTGGGAATGGTTAGACTCGATGATCCAGTGGGTCTCTTCCAACCTGGTGATTCTATGATTCTCTAAAATCTATGAAATGTAAACCAGTGCTGTAACCTGTACAGGCAACAGAAAAGAAAATCTGACCTTGCCCAAAGTAACCCTCGATCAGCCATTGTGTCTGAAAGACCATCTGATTGCCTTCGTCTTGCATTTCTGGGTTTAATGCATTTTCTCAACAATTGTATGCCAAATCTGAATGAAGACTTGTACTCAGGGTCAAGCAACGTGTTTTGAACCTGTACATTTGCTGAATGGAACCAATATGTAATGAGGTTTTCCAGATGAAAGTGCTACTGCCATGACTTTGCGCTTTGCTTATGTGGTATTTTCTTCCTCTCACTGTCCTATTGTTTGTGACAGGTGTCAATTATGTTAGTTTAAAGCCTCCTTTTTATTGACTTAACATAGTCCTGAAGTTCCTATAACTCATTCTTGTCCCATTTTTAAAGCGAATGCATGAATGCAACTTGCTAGTAAGTAGGGAGTACAGTGTCACCTGTTTTTAGAACTGGAAGTCTCTGTGCAGTTCAGAGAGAAGCCAGTGGTTCCTCAGCCCCTACACGTTACATCATTTGTTTCCATGAACTTGTGTTAACTCACATCAACCTAACAAGAAGAAACAAGGTACAAGTTCTTGCTACTCTGAAAAAGTAGAGGTATGGCTGTGAATAATGAAAAAAGACATTTCCTTCTATACTTATGTAATGGTTTGCTGCAGTCTGAAAACTTCTTTTCTCTTTCATTGACCTATCTAAAATCATACTTTTCTTAACTTGTTTTTTTTAAAGTGTCTGCACACATTTTTGGTAAATCACTATGTGCTGAAAATACATGTGTGTAAGAAAAACTGTTCGCTAAGTTGAGCTGAATTCACTGGATGTTGTTAAAACATGAACCAACAACAAAAGAAGCACTTGGAAAAAAATCTGGGGGACAAATTTCTGAAATGCTCAAATTCTCAGGAATTGTAATGAGTCAGTGGGCTGATCTAAGAGACCTACTGATGAAGAACCTTTCTCAGTGTCGGTGTACATAGTTGTTGCTTTCTCATATCAGCCAATGTTAAGAAATCTGGCTCCAACTGGCAAAATAATCACATAGCTCCCAGGGCTCTATGCCAGAAGTTTGAACGTGCTTTGTTCAGATCATAGCAAATATTGAGCTGACTGGGTGTAAGCAGATTCTTCACTGGTTTTGAGGTCCTTCAGGTTTTGGGCATATGAAAAAAATTGTCAGTTTGAAAGTTTTCATGGTTTTACATTTATTGTTTTAGTTGGTAATTTTGAAAACTTCTGGTAAATAAATTAAAGGAAATAACTATTTGCATAAACATTTTGAGCAAGGATGTTTACTAAATGATGTGAAAGTGAGGTTTGTTCCATGGGTGCATTTTGGACACAGATAGAAGGAGTGTTCACCAAAATAGACATTAAATACTCTGTTTGCCTATGAAATCACATAAGGTACCTTCTGAGCATTTTTATCTTTGGAATCTTATCATATTGGACAGAAACTGAAGAGATTGAAAATAATCATGACATCAGGGTGAAGACAATAAACTCTCAAATTGCCCATTTCCATCTCCTGCAGTTTATGAAGCCGTCTGTTTCTGAAGGTGTCACATAAATATTGTGACTGTGCATACTGAAGCTCACTTTCTCTACAGAGTCTAGTGCAGATCATTTCAAGCTGGTCCAAATGTTTTTTGTTGTGCAGATTTTCTGCTCAGGTACAACTTGTGCTCATTGGATTAATGGATCTCTTAGAAGACAGTTGGCTCACCCCCTGCCAGATCAGACCTTCTGCAGGATGAGCTCTCCACCCACTAGGTGGGCTTGGCATGACCTGAATTGTTTTCAAGGTGACAATATAGGTTTTTGTCTTGTAGTGCTTGAAATGAGAGATTCAATGCTTTCCAATTTCCCTGATATACTTCCCTGATATACCTCCAGATTTAATCAGACTGTGTGCTGTCAGCACATGAAACCTGCAAGTGAAATGCCATTCTGCTGTTAGACCTCTCAAGGGCATTTGCCCACCATTAAGACTTTTGCAATATATTTAAATTTTTCTTCTTTAATGAAAGGGAAGGTAAGAGTCACCTTGAGATAACTTGAAAGCAGTAGATGAAAACTGGCTCAGTTTTTCAAAAACTATAATTGTGACATTCTACATGGAAAGCCCTACTTGTAAAAATGAATGTTTCATTAATTTTTAAGAATGTGAAACTGCACTGGAACATTAACTAGAGCATTTGTTATCTGGCCAATGCACTAATACCAGGCAACAGTCACATTATTTTATTCTGTTACAACAGTTATCAAAAATCTAGACTTAAAATGGTGAGACATCAAAGTGGGGTTTTATTGATATAAGCAATTACTTTGAGGAAATTACTAGTTTTCTCACTGAAAATTTACTATGAACTCTCTATCAAAAAACCTTGACTGATGTAAATATCTATCTAAACTGCTGTCTGAAAGAGATGGGGAAAATTATATTATTCATAAACAGTGTGATATCCCTGGAAATTATTTATCTCTTAACCTAATTTTTTTCTATAGTTACTCAGAAACCCATTAGCAGACAAAAAATGGCTAGTGATTTTATCTGACCGTTGTATTAACGCAGTGATATTCCCTCTCCTTTCTTAAAACAAGTTAGTCAGATAATATTTGAAGTAACATGATCAAAGAGGACTAGTTGTCTTCTCCCTTACTTGAGGTGTTGTGTCATCATTCATGCTAGCTTAAAAAGGCAGCATTTAACTGTCTGGCACAAGGAAAATCATTATATAAAGCAGGAAGCAGTGAAAAACAAACAGTGTTTGTAAAGTTGACTGGGAGCTGATTATTTCCAAAGTTTGCTGGTTTTGTTAGGGTATAGGAAATACTGAAAAGTAACCTCCTAAGTTATTTTTTTCTTAATTGATTGTCAAAAGTAACCATGAGATATTTTTAGTTTGTGCTGGACATGTCTATTTTTTTCTTACAACAGTTTTCCTAAGTTTTTCCTGCAGTTTTCAGATTTTATTTTAATGTTATCCTCCTCTGCCCCAATATCATCAGTTCGAATGCACTATCCAAACAAAAGGTCCAGGACAAACAGCTTCTTGCAGACATTAAAAGTGATGAAAAGTCATTAGAGGAGTCATTTACCTATCAGATGTAATGAAGTGGTTCTCATAAAGGGGCAAAAGTATGCAGGAAGACAACAGAGATTTGTATATGTTTTAAAGTACAGAGGGAAAGCAAAGCTTCTTGGCAAACAGATTAATTCAAAAGAGTCCAGAATGCAGGCTACTTTTAACATATTCAAAGGAAAAAGTCCCTGAAAAATCTTTGGGTAGGCTTTATACTTTTCACTTGGGAAAATTCTCTTTAAAAAGAAAGATAGTTTTCTTCTTCAAAGTCCTGAAATGGAAGAACTGCATGTAGTTTCTACAAGGACAATTAGAGGGAAAATTGCACATTTCTAAAGCATACATTTTATATGCTTAATGTCAGTGCATAAAACATTTTGATTTATAGTACAACCATAGATTCAGAATGGTTTGGGTTGGAAGGGATCTTAAAAGGTCATCTATTCCAAGCCCCTTGCAATATGCAGGGACATCTTCAAATAGTCCTGGTGTCTCAGAGTTCTGTCCAGCCTGAACTTGAACATTTCCAGGCATGGAGCACCTACCACCTCTCTGGTCAATGTGCTCCAGAATTCCACCACCATCATTATAAAAAATGTCTTCCTTACATTCAGTCTAAATCTACTCACTTTCTGTTTAAATTTATTGTGTCTTGTCCTGTTGCAACAGGCTCCACAAAAAAAGCCTTTACCTATGTTTCTCTACATCCGCTTGTTGTACTGAAAGGCTGCAATAACGTCATCTTGGAGCCTTCTCTTTTCCAGGCTGAACAACCTCAACTCTATCAGCCTTTCCTCACAGGAGAGGTGCTCCATCCATCAGATCATTTTTTGTGGCTCTCCTCTGGACCTGCTCCAACAGATCCATGTTTTTCTTGGGCTGCGGGCTCCAGAGTTGGATGCAGTATTCCAGGTGCAATCTCACCCGAGCAGAGTAGTGGGGCAGAATCATCTACATTGATCCACTGGCCTTGTTCATGTTGTATATTAATATCTTGGTTGCTGCTGAGCCCCAGTCAAGTGTTAGCTCATTCTGTTAGCTGTAGAGATCCAAAGAATATTGATGTAAGCATTAAAAAATACCAAGCAAAACAAAACAACCCAGAGATGTTGCTGTTCTTCTCTAGGTTTGAATAATCCAGATGTGATATATAGCATGTGGTAATCACAGTGTGAAAGTTATAAAGAAGAATGTGGCTTATACATGCCAAAGTACAGTAGTGTGAGTGTTGTGCTGAAACTTATGTTCAAGAATATTATATAAACTGGGAAAGATCACAGAAGTGACACTATCTCTTCTGCCATCTGAGGGAATTTGTTTTCTAGCAATCTACAGTATTCTTAACACCACATAAAATGTCTTCTGATGGATGCCATGTTCCCTGAATACATACAGTTTGTTTAACTGTGCTATTATACTTTAGACTCCTTTGTAGGCAAGAAAGAATATTTATTAGACCTTCATGTAAAGCTAGAGGTTTATGTTCATCTTTCCTGCAAATACAGGAGTCTAGCCTGTGCAGAAGCAGCAAGTACAGCTGCAGTGCAGGAAGAAATGAAATATAATCAAGAAAGGTGTAGTATTACTTCATCCAAATCTACCCATAATCTCCTGCCTTCCTTTTATTTTCTACATTTTATATAGATGTTATCCCTTTTCCAGAATATTCTGGTGGAAACCTGCAATCTCTCTCACTGAAATAGAAACCTTGTAGCAAATCTCTCTTGTTGAAACACATTTTCTAGCTGGCTTATGGTATTATAAATTTTTCTGACCTCTAGTATGAGCATTGCAAATTCTCCAGAATAGATTCTGCCACTGAAAAGTTGCTAAGCAACTAATTCCTTCTGATCTATTGTAGTTGAAATAAATTAAACAGACAGATAAAAGAGAGTGTATGAATCTATTGAGTTGTAACAAATAAACAAACAAACGTTAACCCATGAAAAAATAGATGTATAATGTATTTTATCTCAAAATAAATAATTCTGCAGAAAAAAAAGTATTTCTGAAGAAAGAAGTATTTGAAGGGACTTGAAGCAAAACTGAAGAGGATCAGTGTTTCCAATTCATAAGTCCAAACTGGCTGTCATCTCTGTTTACTCTTTGGCAGCTTTTATGGTGACTTACATGTACTTTTTGCTTGATATTTTTCCTTGCATGATGCAATTAATAATAGGTAGTCAAAAAGTGGCTGTTGCTCATCTTTCATAAGAGCTGTGAAGGTTTTTTAATTTTAGGGTATTTTTAGTTTTAACTCTAGATTTTGCGGAGAGTTGCTTTATACTTCCACATGCTGCCTCCCACTATTACCTCTCTGCTGCAGTGAGGTATCCTGTTGCTGTAGTCTGATCTTCAGAGCTGGGCAGTTAAAACCAGGAGAAGGAACTGGATGCTTTTGTTAAGACTCAGAGGGGGTGCTGCTGGCCTGGAGTTCCTCTAAACTCCCATTATCATTACAGCCAAGTACCTTTTCCTGGATGAGAAAAATTATGCAAGACTTTTTCTGCATTAGTGCCTGTAAGGTCTGCTTTTTCCATCTTGTTTTATCTCCCATATGTTCATGTTGTTGTCAGGAAAAGTTCTTTTTATTTCTAGGCCAGGACCCTGATGGCTTCAGCTGCTGTCAAGGGTTTGCACCCCTGATCTCCCACACCTGGGATTGTGAAGCTAGAGTTTCTGTGGTTTATAGTAAGCATTGTAAGGTTTTCCTTATCATGATAATCCCTTAGATTCTTTCAGCTGTACAAGGACCTGTGCATTCTTCCATGAATAGGACTGCAGCACAAAATCAGTGTCACACAATTTAATTTCTTATTCTTAAGGAAAAGGAAGCTAATTTTATTATATAAAATCTTTAAGCAAGTTGATTTTAGTCTTCCAGGCTCTTACACTCATGAGTACTAATGTGTATGTATTTAGATGATGTGCCTAGGGTACTTTTGCAAAACACAGAGGGAGGTGGTTGAGTCACCTTCCCTGGAGGTGTTTAAGAGATGGGTGGACGAGGTGCTGAGGGGCATGGTTTAGTGTTTGATAGGAATGGTTGGGCTCAATGGTCCAGTGGGTCTTTTCCAACCTGGTGATTCTATGATTCTATGAAGGGTGCTGTTTACTACTTTTGAGTATTTCTTGGCTGTTAACAACTGTTACAAAGCAGTTCTTGGACAGATCTTTTGTATATCACAAGAAATATTGTCTGAGGTAACTGAGGTAACCCTTTGCCTTTGTAGAGATCACCTGCTTGGCAGAAGTAGCATTTATACAAACTCTAATACTATGTATTGTTACTATTTTCTGCACTGATATATGAGCAGAGACACTGCTTTTTACTGATAGGCTTTAAACCTGAAAGGTGTCTTTGATGTGAAATGCTGGTTATTTGAAAACAGAACATAGATCTTAGTTACACTGTCTGGTTGTGCATTTATATTGTGCAGATGTTATACTGGAGGTCTTTAGAGTCACTAATAGAAGAAGAAAACTTTAAAGTGAAAATGGTTGTTAAGTGAAAAGTTAATGAGACAGAAAAAAAGCAGCAGCCTCTTTTCACCATTTTCAGTAAGAGGATGGTCCTGTTAGTAAGAGGCTTGTCCCAATCACAGGACTTTTCAAATGACTTGTCTGGCCAAGCATTTCTTTCATTTTAGTGTAAAAGCTACTTTATCTAAAGACAACACATAACTCAGAATTAAATAGATACCTCAAATCACAGTCTTTCCTCATTATGATTCACTTGAGGAACGACTTCTGATTGAGCCTTGTTAAGCTGCTGACAGAGAACTCAGTCACTCCTCAGAAATAAAGAAATGGAAATGAGTTATTTCTATTTTCTCTCACTGTTTATGCAAGCTTCCCCTTAAGCGCTTACCAAAATGAAAGCTTTTCATCTAACATTTTAATTCTGTACATCTTTTCCCTGGGAGTGAGAAAAAATAATGGTAACACTTAATGAAAGGAGAAAAGGAATCCCTGGAGAGGAAACACTCCATGAACAGGTTACTCTCACAACTTATTGAATGCAGTCAGCAACGACTAGACCTTTCTAATGTCATGCATGGTAATGCTATTCATGGAAATTCCAGGTATGCAGGCTCTTTCATAAAACAGGGAGAGGAAACAGAGATTTGAAAACCTAGCTCTTCCTCTGGTATTTTTGCACAGAGGTTTTCTTTTAATGTGCCAGGCTTTGTCTTATTGTATCATTTTAAGGAGACATTGGGAGTGATGAACTTGACTGAGATTTAGATTTGTATGAAGTTCTTATGTTTTTTAGATGTTCTGCAGTATCTTAAAGAAACTTTTTAGTGTGTCTGGTATTCCATTTATCAAATAGACATCACACTCCAAGCTCTCCTCCATTGCTGACTTCTCTGGGCTGTTCAGATGTAATAGGACTTGCCAATTTTCATTTTTCCAATAAACATCCTCATCACAGTTGACATCTCCAGATTTTGTCTTATATAATGTTGTTCAAAACTAGAGAGAGGAAACAGTCCCTGCTGGGGAAGCATATGGGCAAGGTGCTGTAGGGAACAGAAGCCCTTGGTAGGGCTGATGTGGAGAATTCTTGCAGTCTCCTTCATGCTGTGCCTGTAAAATCATGTCATCTTGCTCATTAACAGCCATGCTTGTGAGGATTGTCCTTCCTGCATAGCAGAGATCATAAGGTATTTGGAAAGTGATCTATGAAAATCAAATGAACTGCAGATACATGCTGATGACACTTCGCTTTTCCTCCCTTTGCCTGCCTTATGCTTTCTCTTTCATTTAACGATATCTGCTGCACAGGAGTTAATTATTTTCTTGGTACCTTTTAAACCAATTCACCTTTAACTAGTAGCAGGTGCCTAGACTGGTATCAGAGCTCTCAGTAGTGATTCTGAAAGCGCCTATAAAGCTCTCCCTTTCTGGGGCTCAGGGGCTGACATGAACTCAGTTGAAATGTCAACAACCTTGTCTTGCATGGGACATCTTCAAAGGGCACATTTCACTTCTGGTGTTTTTTGGTGCTTCCAAAAGATCTGAAAGAAGGAGAGAAAGGGGGACAGAGCTTTAAAAAAAAGAGCTGAATGTCTTTTATCATCTGCTAATATGTGCTAACCTAAACTGAATCTTGAAAAAAGATATTTAGATATTTTACTCAGTATAGTCTGTTCCTTGCCGGTTTTCTGGTATATTGTTCAAAAACATGACCTTGCACATGAGATACAGTATTTCTGAGAGTATCCTGCTGCAGGAAGAAGTCTTCATTTATTCATAAGACACACAAGAAATTCAACAGAGTGGAAGGAGCATTTACAAGGTTTTCTTAACAAATCCCACCTTTCAGGCTAGGGTAAGGCTTCATGAACATTTCCTGAGAGCAATGCAGTTTTATGCCAAATCAGTAACAAACATAGCCTTATTTCGTATGATGTCTTTCTGTTGATTTAAAACATGAAATCACTTCACACTTGGTGATAAAAGAACATGATTAGAGGGTTCCAAAGACAAACAATTAAACTGTACAGAGTTGCAGAATTATATCTCCAATCTCATTTTAGCTGTCACTTTATGTCTTCTGATACTGGAGTTATGTACACACTTGCTTTTCTCCAAAACAACCCATGCCTACTTGGTGCTTGGTTACATGAGCTGTTATTTGACACTTCACACACACTTCAATACCTACTGTGAAACCAGAATAATTAACATCTTCATAGGCTTTTTAAGGATGTTTTTCACTGTACTGTCTGAATGCCTGTAATGGTTTGGCTCTGATCCAGCTAATTTCAGCAACTAAAACCATGCAGCTGAACTTCCAGATTCCTTGCCCCCTACCCTCAGGGAAAGGGGAATGGAAAATAAGAGAATAAAGACTTGTGCATAGGAAACTAAAACTACAGCTTTAATGAAATTATAATACCAATAATTATGAAAATATTTATCAAGTAATTAAATATATACAAATACATGGGATTCCGTCCCCACCTCCTGATGACTATACATCACCACAAATACTGTAGAGCAGAAGTGCGGGAATGGGCATAGGATGGCTAGGAGTGAGCTGAGCTCAGGAACTGAATTCAGGAATACATGTATCCAGCATCAGGAACAACCAGACAGATGAGGTCCTCAGAGGACATTGGCCATTGCAGAGGAAGGCCTAGACTAGTCTCTCAATTTTATACTGAGTATGATGTATATGGAATGGAATACTCAGTTGGTCAGTTTAGGGTCCTGTCCACTCTTCCCTTCAGGTGCGGCCTTTTCCTACCAGCTCAAGGATGGTCTTGGTTATTACAGAGATAAGTATAAGCATTGGTATTTTTTCATACTAATGCCCTGTGTTAGCACTTTAGAGAAGAATGCTGTCTCAAAAACTTCAGTTAACTTTCAAAAAATAAAGTTACTTAAAGCAACTGAGTAAGAGTCACAAAACTAACCTAATTTAGCTCAAATTGCAACATCTTCAACACAAGACCTCACATATTTCTGTGGATTAAAAGGAATATTTATAACTATTTCACTGATGGAAGGGTAATTTTAAGAGCTACTAGAAAAAAATGTTTGTTAAAATCTTGGTGATACAATGTTACAATGTGGTTCACCTTCCTATGCCACATGAAGATGCCAAAGACCAGCTCTCATTGTCTTCAGCTGTAGTTTTATGGGCTCAGATCTCCTACATTCCCCGTTTCTTGATGGGTCTAGAAAAAATGTGTCATAGACTTACAGTGATCTGCAAAATATTGAAACAGCTTTTTTCTTGTTACACAAGAACTGTGGGGTAGGTACAAGAGCAGGAATCCAACTCTTCAGGGCAGTGTTTAGCAGTACAAATGAAGAAGCCTCATTGTTGCCCTGTGGTCATCCATCTTGTTACACAGACCTTGCCTGTCAGCTGAACAGTCCTCCATGCCAAGAGACTAAATCTTTGCAGCTGACCTTATTCTGACTCTGATTTCTGCACACCTGGTTCTTCAATCTTCGGTCAACTTCCTTGTAGTTCTGTTATTCACTCCTTCTTCCTCATTACCAGTTACTGTCCAAATTACAGCCTGAATGACATGATTCAAATAAAAGTAAAAAGTAAGACTTGATTGTGACAAAATTCTTTCTGAAATGTGAGTCCTTTTACATCATGTTGGTAACAGCAAAGCAGTCAATGTAACACCTACTTGTAAACTACTTCAGTTTGTTTCTGAATAACATTATGTATTAGAATTACAGCAAACATATGAGCAGATGTTGAGTTAAAATAAATTAGTTTGTATAGATTTAAAGTTCATCTTTCTTCAGCTGAATGCCAGGTCTTGGTCTTAGTCTTCCTGGTACAATTTCATTAGTGAAGAATACATGTTGAATATTTGTTGTGGAGTAATTTTTATTTTTACGATGATGCCTGTTTTCTTCCACTGCTTTTATCCTTTTATTTTGACAGCACTAATTTGACCATGTGGATGCAGGCAAACGATTCATACATCTCTCTTAATTTCATCTGGTGCAAACAGAGATAATGTTTAAATATGAGTTCTTCTTTCCACTAGTGAGACTTAACTAGATTCTAGCTAAATCTGGTAAGCAGCTCTCCTTTTTAATGATTCATTCTGCAACTAAAAATGTCATATGGTTATTTACCTCATGGTGAACACTAACACTAGCAGCAAAGAAATATTTCTCTTTCTTGACAACAGAATTAATGCATATGTCTAATTGCATTTCATAATGTATTTTCATGAGACTTCTCCCATGCAGTAAGAAACTACTTGTCATGGCTGATAGCTTAAATGCACTCTTTTTTAAATTAATGATGTTGTTAGTATTTATTCTGCTTCATCTGCACTATTTTCAGCATCTAACTCCTGACAAAAATTTATGCTGTTCCTGAACTTCTCATTAAATACAATGTTTGAGAAAATCAGCAAAAGATGCATGTATATATTGTCAGAAATATTAGCATTTAGAAATATCAATTTTGTATTTTAACATTTAAAAATACCAATGTCATTTGGAAAAAGTAGTTATCTTCAGCAAGACAAAACTACTAGTGCCATTAGCAATTTCAGTAGTAATAGTAATAGTGAAAACTACTAATATTAGTGATAACAATACTGCCAGTTGATATGGCTGGTATTTTTTTTCCTCGAACAGCAGATGGATATAATGGAGTCTTGGTTTTGTTTCTTTACTTTGTTAGGTGATCTATGGGATCATAAACTTAATGCTATAGGCTGAGGTGATTGTGGACAACAGGGATTTTGCCATTGACTTTGATTGAGGCCATGATTCCCTCTTGGTATCTTTAGGCAAAATGTTCCAATGCACTTCTGTGCTGTACAAGTCTGAGATTCTATTTCAGAGCTGGGGTATGAACCCAGATACCCTTCAGAGTTTGAAAAGGTGTCAGAGTATTTACATTATTTCTGCCTAATGGATTAAGTCATGGATTATTTAGGGTAAAAATAAAGATATTATTAATTCAGATGTATGTGTCAGTTATTTGTTCATGAGATATTTGTGAAAGTACATTTTGATTCCACCACTTACCAGAATATTCATCTGTAATTTGCAGCTATCTGTAAGACTACTGTGATGAGAACTAAGCTTTATGCTCTCAGAAGCATTAAAAGCAATTTCTTTCCTACAGCAATTACTTCCCCCTGCTTCCCTGGAAGTCCGCATGATATCAACTAATGTGTTGCATCATTTCTAGTATCTTCAATGTGTTATTTTCAGGGGGCCCCAGACACTAAGATGGTTGGATATAATTTCATCCTTGCCTTGCTTATGCATAAGCTAATTAGGAAGCTCATTCCTTATTTGACACAAATTTAGCATAACAAAAAATTAACAGGACACAAGAGAAAGTAATTTCAAATGACACTCAGAATCAAGATGAAATGGCAAGGTGGGTTCTTTCAATTTCTAATAACATGTGAAAATCCTAATGATTAGGTGGGCCTTATTTATGTTTCTGAAGCAGAGACGTCAGCAGACATGTCCCAAGGAATGACACATTTTGCCTTTTAATGCCCCTTGTCTCTCTTCCAGGTGGCACCACCTTCCCTCTACAAGTCTCTCCTATGCTATATCACTATACAAGGTCCATTTCTGTAAGGCAGAAAGATAATTGGAAAGAGGAAATGTCTTTGAAATGTGACAGTACTGTATCAAATGGCTAAAAATTATAAATAATGATTTTTTTGGGGTGAGTAACCTGATGGTAGGCATTCCAGGGATCTTTATTCAAATCGAGTTGGAAAAAGATTTGTTGGGTTGATGAGGAGCCATGGTAACCCAGAAAAAGTCTATAGGATTAGTTAGAATCATAGAATAGTTTAGGTTGGAAGGGACTTTAAAGTTCATCCAGTTCCAAGCCCCCTGCCACAGGCAAGGACACATCCCACTAGATCAGGCTGCCCAAGTCCCCATCCAAGCCGGTCTTGGACACCTCCAGGGATGGGGCAGCCACAGCTTCCCTGAGCTACCTGTACCAGTGCCTCACTGCTTTCATGGTGAAGAAATTCTTCCTTATATCAAGCTTAAATATCTAGTTTATACCCATTGCTCCTCATCCAGCTTTCTTGTAGGCTCCTTTCAGGTACTGGAAGGTCACTATAAGATCTCCTTGGTGCCTTCTCTTCTCCAAGCTGAACAACCCCACCTGTCCTCGTATGGTAGGTGCTCCAGCCCTTTGACCATCTTTGTAGCCCTCCTCTGCATCCCTTCCCATAGCTCCATTACCTTCTTATACTGATGATTCCAGAACTGGACACAATACTAAAGATTAAGTCTCACAAGAGAGGAATAGAGGGGCAGAACCACCTCCCTTGACCTGCTGGACACACTTCTTTTGATGCAGCTGAAGATAGGGTTGGCCTTCTGGACTGTGAGCACACATTGCTGGCTCATGTCAAGCTTCTCATGGACTGGCACCCTCAAGTCCTTCTCTGCAGGGCAGCTCACAATCACATCACTCCCCATCCTGTATTGAAATTGGAGATTGCCCGACCCAGGTGTAGGACCTCATGAGGTTCTCACAGGCCCATTTCTCCAGCCTGTCCAGGTCCTTCTGGACAACATCTTGTCCTTCTCGTGTGGCAACTGCATCACTCATCTTTGTGTCATCGACAAACTTGTGGAGGGTGCACTTGATCTCACTCTCTATATCATTGATGAAGCAGATATTATACAAGAGAACAACAGAGTGAGGACCCTTGGTAGTACTCAATCCCCTTAATCTTGGTGTACCATCTCAGATTTTGCCATGGGCAGGCCTCGTATTATCCTGCTGCCCTTTCAAATCTAGTTTAAATCTTTGGCAATGAGTCCCACTAACTTATGAGCAAAGAGCCTCTTCCCTCTCTGAGAGAGTGAATCCAATCTGATGTTAGTGGGCCTGGTACCATGTAGGCCAAGCCATTATAAAAAAACCCCAGAAGCTGTGATGGTGACAGCAACCACAGAGCCAGCTATTAATAGTCTGCTTCCATCTGTTTCTTCTAATGTTCCTGCCCACAACTGGAAGGAAAACACAAAAAATAACCTGTAGTGCAGATTCTCTTGAAAAACCATACCAAGGCTCTGAAGTCTCTTTTGACCATCTTTGGATTATGGACAGTGGCTTCATTGTCATGCATATGGAAGAGCAGTAATGGGTAATAGTCCAAGGTCCATACCAGACCAGGAAGTTTCCTAGTTAAGTCCTGAGTTGAACCCAAAGAAGTCAGCAGACTTCCCTAAGGGATGTGTCTGGCATATTGGACCTTCTCTTCCACTCAGAAGGGAGTTGCCTTCAACTCTAACCAATCCCTTCTTCCTCTTGAAGTCATTGTGATACAGTGAGTAAGTCTTTCTAACCTTGGTAACACCTCTGGTGTAGATGGACTGTAATCCATATCATCCATCAACTGGCAGTACACGTTCAGAGCCTCCTGTCTGATTTACAGAGGTACCTGAGAAGTTGAGGTGGGCAAGGAGATGGTTCCCCTGCTGCCTTGTGTGCAGACTTTGCACCATCCTTATGTGGCCATGGAAACCAAGGTGAAATTGGTTTGCATGCTTATCTTGGTAAAAAGATAACTTCTCTAAATTTTTCCAGGCTTTAACAGATGTTACAGCAGTAAGACTCATCTCTTGTTCAACATAATTCATAGTGTTTAACCAATCACTGTGTAAACTGGCAGCAGGAAGTGATATGGAGTAGAGGTAACAGCTGATTCAGTGTAGAAAGCAAGTCACATTGCATCCTTTGCAGTGCTACAAGCACACAGAAATGAGGATCTGAAAATTTACTCTAGAACTTGTGATTCATAACCTATTGTAGCTTATTTAAGACCTCCATCTATAGAATTTAACAGTACACAAATGTTAGTCTTTAAGCAAAACCTCACCTCAAATCACAGCTGTCTCACCTCCACAGTAGAATTGGCTTCTTCCTTGGTAGCCCACTACCAGTTCTCATCTTTCAGTTTCCTGAACAGATTAGCAACAGATAGAGTGAGAAAGTACAAATATTTTAAC
This sequence comes from Piaya cayana, assembly GCA_013389865.1. Lineage (NCBI taxonomy): Eukaryota > Metazoa > Chordata > Aves > Cuculiformes > Coccyzidae > Piaya > Piaya cayana. Next base: position 16,819 of record WAAB01010842.1, on the reverse strand, counting down.
CATGTACAGCAATGGCAGCAGTCTCCAGGCCCTACTTTTTTCTTTAATTGCACAAATATGAAAGCTAATGGAGATAGTGGTGATTTTTTTTCTGTCACTTACAGCTCGCTATTGTATCTGGAAATGTATTTTATACTTTATGAATATTTTTTAATAAATCAATATAAGTACTCTGCAGCTAGAAATGTGAATGTAAAATTACAGACACAGGTATTACAAATTTTAGACAAAGAAACAATGGGGTAAAATATTTGTATTTTTCCATGTTATTGTGCTTTTCCCCACCTATTTTGAAACCATTTCTTTCCAAACTGGAAGGAACATCAAAGTATAAAAAATATAAACAGCTGATAAAGATAGTCCTTAGAAATCATCAACCTGGTATAGGCAACTTATATGACGCTTCTGGCTTTCCTCTTTCAAGAAAAGGAAAATAGAGAGGTACAGAATTACTTCTTCTTCCTCATACTATGAAAGCATGGAATAATCTATAACCTAAAGCAGCCAAGAAGCTGATCAGGCTAGGGGTAAAATCTGACCAGGATCATGTTACCGAATTTTTCAAAGACTACTTGAAAACTCTCCTCTCTCTCTCTCCACTCCTAAATGAATGGAGAAAGATATATAATTCAAGTCCTGCAATGTAAACACTTCAATACTCAAGACCCAAGCAGAAAGTCTTTTTACACTCACCTACATTTGTATATTCTTACTGAATTGTAAGAGGTTATTCTCCCTCTGGACTCAGCACTGGTGAGACTGCTCCTTGAATACTGTGTTCAGTTCTGTGCCCCTCACCACAAGAAGGATGTTGAGGCTCTGGAGTGAGTCCAGAGAAAAGCAACAAAGCTGGTGAAGGGGCTGGAGAACAGGCCTTATGAGGAATGGCTGAGAGAGCTGGTGTTGTTTAGGCTGGAGAAGAGGAGGCTGAGGGGAGACCTCATTGCTCTCTACAACTACCTGAAAGGAGGTTATAGAGATGAGGTTGCTGGCCTCTTCTCCCAAGTGACCAGGGACAGGACAAGAGGGAATGGCCTCAAGCTCCACCAGGGGAGATTTAGACTAGACATTAGGAGGAAGTTTTTCTCAAAACGTCATTAGGCATTGGAACGGTCTGCCCAGGGAGGTGGTTGATTCAGCTTCCCTGGAGGTGTTTAAGGCATGGGTGGACAAGGTGCCGAGGGGCATGGTTTAGTGTTTTGTGGGAGTGGTTGGACTCAATGATCAAGTGGGTCTTTTCCAACCTGGTTGTTCCATGATTCTATGATTTCTTGTATTTTGGTAAGGATATAACTTCTCAGTGCATTTCTGCCATTTGTGCAGTATAAACCATCATGAATGACAAAGAGTTTGCACTGATTTCTTTTTAACCATCACACATACAAAACACATGTAATGGTCACAAGAGTTTTCTGGACAGCTTGAGAAATCAGGAATCTCTGAGTTTGCAGATGACACTAATCTGAGTGGTACAGTAGACACGTATGAGGTGTGGGATACCACCCAGAGGGACCTAGGAGAAGTGGGTCAATGTGAACTTCATGAGGTTCAAGAAGACAAAGTACAAGGTCCTGCACGTGGATCAGAGCCATCCCTGGTGTCAGTACACACTGACAGCCCTGTGGAGAGTGACTTTGGGACTCTGGTAGATAAAAAACTGGACATGAGCTGGCAATTTGTGCTTGCAGCCCAGAAAGTAAACCACATCCTGGGCTGCATCAAAAGTTTATGCAGCAAGGCATGGGAGGTTATTCTGCTCCTCTACTCTGCTCTGGTGAGACCCCACTTGGAGTACTGAATCCAGCTCATCATCAGCACAGGAATGACACAGACGTCTTGGAAGAGGTCCAGAGGAGGGACACAAAAATGATTTGAGGGATTGAGTACATCTCCTATGAGGAAAGGCTGAGAGAATTGAGGTTGTTCAGCCTGAAGAAGAGAGGATCCAGGGAAGACTTACTTGCAGGATTTCAGTACTTGAAAGGACTTAAGAGAAAGATGACTGCAAAATTTTAGCAAGGGCTGTTGCGACAGGACAAAAGGTAATTGTTTTAAATTGAAAGAGGTAGATTTAGACTACATATAAAGCAGGAATATTTTACAATAACGGTGGTGAAACACTGGAATTGTTTGCCCAGAAAGGTTGCAAGGTCAGGCCAATAGGGGTTTGAAGCAACCTTATCTAGCTGAAGACACTCCTACTTATTTTAAGGGGGTTGGAATTGATGGCCTTTAAAGGTAATTTCAAACCCAACCCATTCCATGACTCTAGAAGGAAGCCTTTTCTATCCTGTGATTCTAGAAGAAAACCTTACTATGCTAGTAATGTGGAGTATTTTTGTGTAAGAGAGATTTCCTAAAAACATTTACTAGCAGTGAAGTTCTAAAGCATCAGCAAGCTTCAGGAGATTCTTGGGGTCACATTTAAGATACATATGAGTTTGTCTGAAATGCCAAATCAGCAACCTAGTTAAACTATGAAGGAGATTGTCTGAATTGCCAAATCAGAACCTAGGTAAGTATATAAAAACAGTAGCTGAAATAAGGAGGACTGACACACTTCCATAAACTCCTTGGGGCAGAGAAACAGACTGATCAGACATATAAATATTTCAGATCCCTTTTCATAAAAATTCCAGGCAAAATACAGCACCAGATTTCTGTGGAGATGTTCATTGAGTAAACAAACTCAGAGCTGCTATCCCAATCAAGTCTTTACCCAACTGGCTAAGGTAGACCTCCTGTGGTGTGAGACTATCATTCTTGATTGCAAAGGTGCCTTGATATTCTTCCCTTTTCTAAATGCACTACAACACTGGTAGGCTATCTAAGCTTGTATCTATGTTGACAAATGAGGCGGTAGATCTGCTATAGAAAACCTAACAATAATTATGCCATTTTTTCTTAGAAATGTTTTGACTATCATAGTGTTAACAATATTGAGCTGAAGTAACTATCCATGAAAACAAGTGTCACTGTAATTTTAGGTTCACTTAGTGCTTTGAGTGCTCAAGCAAGCACATGATCAACACCATCCAGGAAGACTTGTTCTTTCTTTGGCTCCTCAAGAAGGAGAGACCACATAGTAGTCCTGCACATATTACAGTGTATGGCAAGCATGAAATGTGAATCTTTCAGATTTGCCCACTGGATGTGTACATAAAACAAGACACCATCTTGCTCTCTATAAACAGATTTATAATTTTTGTTATTCTCCTGAAAGACAATAATTATATCCAAATTGATCCCTTGTCTAGCTTTCATTACTACCACTTGAGATGTCTTAAATTTTCTTCCCCTGTCTTAAAAATCTCTGATAACCTAGATGCAATTTAAGAAACTTTTGACAGTGTTAAAAATTGGCATGCACTCTCTGGACTTAGCAATACATATCTGTCTCGCAAAGAACTCCCTATGGGGAAGAAGGACGGCTGGTCCTTGCTTTCCATTTAGCAGGACACCATACTTTACCAAATCATGATCCAAACTGAAATTTAACTGTCTTCTCTGTGCTAAGGTAATACAAGGTAATATGAAGGCCTATATATAAGGTAACATATAAAAGTATATATATCTGCAAGGTAATATATGTAGTGATATAAGATAATATCATCACTAATAAATAACACTCTCATGTAATGATTTTTTGTCAGTGTAATCTTTATTTGCATGACAAAACTACAGGCCAACATAAATGTTCCTTGAAGTGTTGTTTTGCAGTACAGAGAGGGATACAACTCTTAGCAATGGTAGCAGAAACAATTTTGACTTCTAGAAAGAAAACTCTCAATTTATCTGTGAAAATTCTAAACTTTAGTAACATCACCAATATGTCCATAAGCGATATCATGCAAAACATTTTTTTTTCAAAACCAAACAAAAGATAATAGCTCTTAATGAAGCGATGCTAGGATTGCTAAATTGTCATAAAGCTCCTATGACTTGTTTAAACAGGTTGCATAATACTATCTCCATAGAACAACCATAGTCTCTGTAGCAAAAATTGCAACAGATGTTTTGCAATACCCCAAAGAAAACAGTTTGGATTTTCTTCCTCCTTGCTCTTCCTTGTCTTTCTAAAATAACATTAATGAAGTAGAAAAAAAATGTCCTGTGAACTTCTGTTCACTTTCAGACAAGATATTCTGTACCCCTGATATTGATGTAAGGGGACCATGAGGGAATTTAGCATCTTGACTTTATGAAACATAATGGATAAATACACAAAAAAAGTGGGACACACCTCACAACTGAAAGAGACGTTGATAGGATGGAGCTCAAAATTTAGCACATTTATAACTTTTTGTTCTTCTACCTGAAGTCCTAAGATTTTTGTACTGAATTCCTCCAGAACTTCAATTACTCTTCCTGGGTATAACTTGATGTGCTGAAATTTTGTCAGTGTCAAAACCTCAGACAGTATCTCTATTGGGGAACCTACAAAAGGAATAACCACAGAAAGCATTCCTCTAAGCACCTTGTTTGATGGAGATTAAAGGAAACAACCACCCACCTCAAGCCACAATCATTATAAGAATGAATGGAAATGGTTCCAAGCAGAAAAGGGTGCAGAAGCAAAAGTGTTAAGTGTGAGTTTGGAAGGCTGAAAGCGAGTTGAGTAGGGAAGGTCTCTAGGGAGCATGGCAGAGAAGCCACAGGGCCAGGGAAGTGGTGGCACCTCAGTAACCATGGTTAGTCTGCTGCAAGGCTGAACTCCCAGTTATTGCAATGGTTTGATAGCTGTGAATGACTTATATGAGAATGGTTACTTATCTCCTTTTATGTCATTTTATGTCGACGCTTATATATTTATGTATATTGTCAGAAAAAGTGGATGTGTTTTTATTATAAAAACTTTAAAAGGAATGAATAAATACTCCAGGGTTGAACAGAGAAACAGAGAAGGAAACAGGAAAGGGTAAACTTATGGGGTTCTTTTAATGCAAATGGAAGAGCATTCTTTAACTTTTGGTCCTGGCTCATGTGTCCCTGCAAGGCACCACAATATTTTATTTTTTATAAAATTTGACTGGAGAGAAGCAGGCAGGGGATTACAAATCAGATTTCCTTTTATTTTTTGTCTTTGTCGGAACAAGCTTTCAGAATACTCCTGTCAAACTTGCAAAATGACTCTAACTTATGTGACTGGTGATGAATATTAATAAGCACAAAAAACAGAACAAAAGGGAAAGACTCTGGATAAAGGGAAGAAAGAAAATAGGAATGCTATAAAAGGTAAGTAGTCATGCTGTAGGAAGCAAGCTGAGTTTTAAACCCTCTTCTACGGAAGAAGAGCGTACCTTCAGCTCGCAAAGCAAGAGGTAATATATTATAAGTATTCTCAGATTATTGTAGGTATTGTGAAGTGAAACCTATGGATAGATGTCCCTTATTGGGATTATTCCGGGAGGCTGCTAAAATATTTTGTACTGATTATAGTGAATATCAGAAAACTCAGTGGCTTCCATTAGAAAATAAAGGATTAAGGGAGGACCTGAAAACTGCCCTAGTTATTATAAAAGCAAAGACACTTAGCAGATCAGAAAGAAATTTCAGAGAAGCAGCATGACACACAAAAAGGTGAGAGAAAGAAAAAAAGAGCAGAAAAAAGAGCAGAAAGGAAAGGAACATACTATATGAACAACTGAAGGCATCTAAATGTATAATTGTGCAGGTATTCAAAGGAACAATGGCAGACATGGCAGTATCTAAAGGAGTGAGAGCGTAGCAAGTATGAAATAAAAATGAAACTCCTGTATAAGCTTATCATTATGCAAAAATTAAAAATAGCTTCTCTCTCTGCAGGAAGAAATGAAATATGAGATTGGGAGCCACTGGGGCACATTGATTTTTAGATTATATGTATAAAAAAGGAAAGACACAGGCTTGAGAATCTGGATGGCTACTCCAGAAGAAGGTAATACTGAAAACTGGTTTTACCTCTTAGTAAAAGAAGCACCTCTGGGGCATGTGAAACATATCTCTCCAGATCTCTGATCTTTAAAAGAGAACCTGTCTGTCTGGGGCTTGGTATGTTGAGCTGTGCAATGAAAGCACCAGGCAGTGGGGTATGAAAGTGCTGCTAGGCTTGACCCTCAGTGCTCTACTTGAAAGGCAAGAGCAGCAGCCGTCCTTCAAGCCACATGGCATGGTAAAGGAAACATCAGATGTATTTTCTCTCCTGGAGCTCTCATGAGGGCTGGACAATGAAATGCACACTGAAACCACTGCTGAAAGGGCTTTATGGAAAATCCTGTGTTCCTTAGGGAAAAGATCCAGGTCTAGAAGCTAGAACTTCTAGCAACTGACACCAGCTTAAGACTCAGAAAACATTAGTGGCCATTGTGTAATTAGTGCTACCACATGTCTGCATGAAAGACTTCTGGCGGTCTGAAATCCCACAGAAACTCCTATGTGGTACTTTGTCTTACCTCTCACTGTGTGGCTGTCTGGAAGTCTGACAATTTCTCTACAGTTATGTGCTCAGATCATCCATCTCATTTACATATGGCTTAACACATCTGATACTTCTCAAAAATCTAAACTTACTGAATGGGTGTACTTCAGCTGAAATGCAGCTGAAAAGCAGATCTGTTGTGCTGCAAAAGCATCCTGTACTTCTTTCTCACTGAGTGTTTGTAGAAGTGGAAAAACCTTGGGCAGGAGTAAAACTACATGCAGTTAGTGTTACAGCAGCGAAGAGCCCCGATATATTTTTTTTTTATGTGGAACCATTTTGCTAATGTTGTCTGTGTAAGATCTCTGAATAAGAACATATATCCAGGACTTTCTGCTTGCTGCAGATCAATCTAGATATATATTTCCACTCTGTCAGAGTAAGATTTCCTAATTCAGGTTTTAAATGAGTTAGTATAAATGTAACATTTTATAATTAACTCCATCCAAAGTCTTATGAAGTAAATACAGATCAGCATTTTTTGTTGTCTAGTTCATTTTTAAAGAAGTTTTCAACATTGGGATTCTGTGAGGAAAGTTACAAGTGGGTTTTAACTGAGGCTGGTTCTTTGAAAAAATTTCGTTTAGATAAATATGGGAATTCCAGTTGGAATTCTCCCCTGAATTTGAGGTAATGGTGCTGTGAGAACTGATGGTTTTTGCTGAAGATGGTTTGCATGCTTTTGTAACGAGTATGTAAATCCTGGACAGCTTAAGGAAGGAGGTGATTGTAACAAGAATTTAACTTATTTTAATGAGGCAGACTTGAACTCATCAAGAAGAGACAATGAGGAAGGAGATAAGATAAAGACCATAAGGAACACAAAGGGGGGTCATCTCAAAGTCTGTCTGAATACACATGTTCAACCAGTATAAAAAACCTGTCACCAGCCTCTGCGGTATGCCTTTTTTAGAAGGGCATCCAATTCAGCACTGAATTGTAAAATAAAAATATTATTATCTTTGCTTCGAAGACTTTGTCCTTTTTCATATTTTAGGAGTGTTTCTCACAGTGCAAATAGCCCCTTAGAGCAGTTATTTCTCTTGAGAAAGACTGTGCAGCATAACACAGGCTTTTGGGTTGGGAGAGTGAATGAGTACATACATGAACCAAGCTCTTCAGTATAAGTTGCAGTTGTGATAGGCAGTCATCGTAGCAAGAGGCTATTCAGTTCAGCTACAACAACCAGTCACAGAGTATCACTAAATAATTAGGTAAAAACATTTCCTTTGCTTTTTATTATCCTAAATTCCAGAGAAACATCAGAATAGTTCAAATTTTCTACATGCTGATCATATCTGCTTCAGTTGTCATTGGTCTCAAAGGAGAAACTCTCTCAGTTGCTGTATTTTCCTCATTACTGTTCTACTGTGATTCCTATAAGGATCCCAATGAAATCAATGAGGGCCTAGAGAAGGCCAGGATGGTGTAAAAGTGATGAAGATGGGGTCATAAACTTCAAAATTCTTTGGATAAGTTGATTTTATTTCCTTTATGGTGGTATTGCAGTGCTCAGAAAAGCATGATAATATTTTTAATGGAAAATGGGTATGGTTAACATTACCTGGAATGTTCTCAAAAGCTGCTGGTTGAAAAAAAATCAACAAGGATTGTAATACAGCTTTCCCTCTGCTTTTTTTGTGCTGTTCAGTCTGTCTTTGCCTGTTTTAGGAAATGCCAGCAGTTTTAGAAATCAGCAGCTAGAGCAATGGCATTGATAATTAGCAGGTTTAAACATCTCCCCTCTAAGAAGGATTTTTAAACTCTGTGGATTCTGAAACAAAGCCAACTTGGAGGAATCCTAACATGGCGGGGCCAATGAACTTCATGAACAAATCAATATGATTTCAGATGAAGTCTCGTTTATTTAGCGTTCACTCTTTTATATAGGACAAGCAGGCCAAAACATCAAGTAAACTCTCATTGGTCACTTTACCCTAGCAACTAGCCTCTCCTGGCAACCGCCCATCCCAAATCTCCCTGCTACCAGCCTGAGAAACTCCTGCTCCCACCTGCAAACCACTTCATTAACATAACACAACAGAGTCATCAAAAATCTTTGTGACCCTCCCAACTCCACCCTGCCAGGGCACTTAAAGAACAATACCAACAGAATCCCACCAAGTTTTCACAGCACTTATTTAGTTGTTTCTACATTGCTTTAAGATTTATTTGTTTAAACTGTACGTCTCACCTAATTACTGCTCTGCTCTATGGTATCTCTGTATACCCATTGAAATAGTCCTGCTGCCCATGGGTTCTGGACTCAGGTGACAATGCTGTCTTTGTGACCTCATTTTCATTTCTTTCTTGGCCTTCTGAAACTCCTTTCACTTTTTGTTTCACTCTTTTTAAGTCTTTCCTCTGTGAACTTTTGTGAGCACTTGTATATCCCTAAAGAGTTGCAAGCTGAGTCCATTCGTGCAAATCCCAGCAGCATGAGAACTGGAAATAGTGGTAAAGAGAGAAATTTTCTAGGTATGACCACAGTGGATGTTTTGAATGGAGCTCAAAAAACAGTAGTTTCAAAATGCATATAAGCTCTCAAGCACTCATGAGAAGAGTGAGAGTAATGGTATGGATACAGAAATCACGTGGGAGCTTCTGTTTTCTTCTATGTGAGTTTAGGTGATGCTGTGACTTATCACAAACAGTTGTTGTTCAAGTTAAGTCAGAGAGATCACTTGCCTGTGAAACACAGTGGGTCTTGTTCATCAGTGTGTGGCCAATGGAGGAGCCTTGAGCAGTGGCTTTGTCTGTGATTGTATTTTTTACACCTGAGAAGTAGAGAGGTTACTGGAGTGATTTGTTTAGAACCAATACTTCAGCAATAGGCAATCTTCAGGGTCCCTACTGTGTTAAATGATATATACACATATAGCAAGAAGTGGTCACAGGTTCCAAAACTGTAATAATCAAAGCATAGGAGACTACTTGAAAAGACCCTTCTTTTTAATAATAAAGTTGTAATAACAGACAACAGAGTTGAAGTATCATGCCTGAGTACTGGCCACTCTAGGGATAAACTTGTATTCCTTGTATGCAGGAAAATCATCTATACATAAAACACTGAAAAAAGCATGTTACCTCTGTGAAGGTGTCCAGGGAAGAAAATTACAGCACTTTTATCCTTGCCTGCTTTGGAGAATGTGGGCTTCCTTCTTCTGAAAAACCATTTCTGAAAAACCATTATGAATCCATAAAAATAATGCAGAATTACTTTTGCTCATTTATAGGTAATAATTATTTAACAGTATTAGTTGGAGAAAAAGCTCCAAACTACTACACCTCTCCGCTATTGATACACAGCTGTCTTGAGAACTAGTGAGAGTAGATTTGCAATGAACTGCTATTTGATCTGTTCAGATGAACATTCATTTGCAAATTATTGGAGGTTTATTTTCATGAATAACTAGAATAATAATATTGAATATGAATAATATCTAGAAATGTTATTTGTGAACTAGTATTTAAGGACTTCTGCTTTTCATTTCTGTTATTTTTCATATGCTGAAAAACAATGCATAGATATCAGAAATTCTGTATCCATACTGGCAAATAATGAGACTTTCCTGTGTGATAAAATTACATAATGACATTGGAGTATCACAGTGGAAGAAATGCTAGTTCAAAGCACTAAGTCAGGTTTGTAGTGATTTATTCATATATTAACGGGACAATAACTAACTAGAAACGTAGTGGACTATACATTCAGGATCAATATAAGAACTGCAAGAGATAAACTACAACAATAAACACTTATAAAACATTAGGAAACATTTACAAGCTTATAAAGACACCTATAAAATAAATCCCAAGAAGGTCTAATCCTGCCTACACACAGTTGCATGCACACACCAATGTGTGCATACCCCTGGGTGTCACAAATGTCTCTTCTTATGTTGTGTGAGTCACCTGAGATGCTCACAAGTGGTGGGCCATGGGAACACCCCTACTCTCAGTGTATGAAATTTTGGTCTATGCCTACAATGCAAACCTCCAGGAATACATTTTGAAGGGATCAGCTGAAGGTACAGAGGATTAGAATAGCAAACAAGGTGTTCCTATTGCATTTCATGCAACACTGAGCATGTAAGACTCTATCTTTTAATCTAGAGACTCTATTTCTAAAAACTGGGCTGTACAACTCCTCTTCTACTTATGAGTGGTCCCTTTCTGTGTTTATGTACTGAGTATTGTACAGTGGAAGCACATTAGATTAGGTCCTTAAAGCTGTGCTTGATACTAATATCTGTGAGACAAGTGAAGCTGGGAGGTCTCTGATTACATTTGTTGTCCATGGTCTTTTTGCAGATGTGTGTCCCGCTGCAAAGTCTGGCTTGAGATTATTTGATTCCAGTGCTTCCTTCAGATTTTGCAACCCATGAATCTCTTCTCCATGCTTTCATTGATCTTTGTAAGAATGAAAAATAGACAGAAACAACGACAAACAAAAGGGTATTTGTTTTTCTTAGTTTTCGTCATAAATTTTTCATTTCAGGAATGGAAGAGTTTCATCAAGGAATTACTAGAGTGTAATCATCCTAGTTGCTCCTCATTATTTAGGAAAGTAGAAAAATAGTGTGACTGGATGGAGGAATGAAATGGTAGCCTGTCCAGGCTAATAATAAGTTAGTCCTCTTCCATTTCTTTGTCTCCATTCTGTTATTTCCATGATCTCCAGTCCTTTACATATTTCATTTTCCACCTGCCATTATTAGCTGCCAAGAAAATTTTAAGTATCAGCACAGCTTTCAGGTTAGTAACTTTAAGTGGGTTCTTGAGGATGTCTTATAACATATTGTGTAAGTAACTTAGATGTCTATGTCATATTTCTTAGGCACCCTTCTATGCTGTTAATGTGAACTAAATCTTGATTTGTAGAGTACATCTCTAGCCCACTACTTAGTTCAATTATGAGGACATATTTCTTGATTTAATGTAAAATGTTATTGTTCAATATGTAAGGTTAATTTGCATAGTGAATTCACACACTGAATCCCCTATATTTGGAAGAATAAAAGTATGCCAAGAAATTAAAACTAAAAAACAAAATGGTAGACACAGACTGCTTTACAGAAGAGTACTTTTTTCCTGAAAAGAAGTTTTTAAAAATCTATGTGCAACTTCAGGAAAGGAGAAATTCTTATATTAAGGATCATATTCTTACATTAAAAGTAAACTAATATTATATATACACGTTTATGCGTGTGTAAGTAGAGTTAAATATGAAATAAGTACAACAGCCACATTTGCTCTGCCACTATTGTGTTTTGTAAAGTGACAACAGTGAAAAATTATGTACAAATAATAACATGTTGATTTGAAATTGTGAATTCAGGCAGATGCTCCCAGCATAAGATATATTAGTGTGAATGGCTCCACCATTTGTGGTATATTTTTTATTCATCATTTGACACTGATACAAGTGTGGTGAGAATGCCTCCATCAAATGTGCTTCAGAGTGAAAATATGAGGTGTCTTTTGATATAAAATATAACATTTAAACCAAAACTTTCAACTGAAAAATTTCAAGCTGTTAAAGGGAGAAAATATCATGACTTGACAGGAGTATAACATACTCAAACAAATCAATACACTCTAAATATCAATCACATTAAATTATGACTAAGTAAAACCTGCTCAAGGTCTATTTTTGTACCTGCTTTTGTCATTTTGTGAGTAAAGAAACAGTGTTTCACTGAAGACTGTAGAGAGATGAATTCAGAGCACTTTATTCTATAGTTTGTCTGTCACATAACATATAAGAAGATTTAGCAATGCCTAGATAAACTTCATGTCAAAATGATCTAGAAAACTATTCAGTTTTAATGTTTGGGTTTTTTTTCCCAAGCAACCTGAGGTATATTTCACAATTTAGGCAAAAATCTCCAAAAGACTTACAAAGGTACAGAAGCACTTTGATACATAACAATTTACCGTGGAATTCTAATCAAGATTGCTTAAATTTTGACATTCCAACATAGAACTTATCCAGCTTGCTGAGGCCTAGGGACCACAGTTTAATTTTAGAAACAGACCAAAGACTGAGGAGATCATTAAATTATTTGTAGGATTCAAATAGTGCTTTTCTTTCTAGAGATTATGACAGTATTTTGAACAGAAATGCATGAAGTATTGGTTGTACACAAAAAGCACCAGCCTTTGGTGTTAGGAGACATACTGGTGTGGCCCGCTGTCAGACACTAGTCTGATGGAAGTAGGAAAAAGGGTGTTAAGTCTGTATTTCTTTGCCAAACTTCTGCAGTACTGACAACTGACCCTCTTCTGGCTGCAGATTCACTCTCTTGGCCACAGTGCACCACTCTGCTTAGAACACAGTAAGATTTATGGCCTTGTTTGCATTAAAATCCCTTCCTTAGTATCTTCTTGAGGAGGTAATGAATGAGTAAAAGGTGTTGTAAAGCTGGTCAATGTATTGTGAAGTGGCTGAAAGATTTTTCCATGCCTTTTTGTAAATGCCGTGCATTCAGAGATCTTTGCTGCAGCTCCTGGGCAAAAAGATATTCATTTATATTCGCATGCTGTATCTCAGGTTTCTTGTGAGGAATGAGTAATAGGAAGAAAACAAAGTTGTGTCTGATCAGACTTAATGGCTAGTACTGCCTAGTTACATGATATTTACATCATACAAAGCATTATTCTGTTTTATGTTACGTGAAATTGGCATCTCTTTATACATATTCATTATAAATCTGAATAACAGCACAATCCACCTGGCCTCTAATGCTGTATACCTTCAGACATCAGACAAATTCAGTAAGTTAGTTGATTTTGGTATGTGGCTTCCGTTATTTTTTTGTTCTGAACTCAGGGGGATAATATATTGACACTGGTCAGTATATTGCCATTAGAGAGGGTTTGGTATGGTGCATAGGTAATGTAATTGTTCAGAATACTCCTGGAGCTGCCCCCATGCAAGAGGTCATTAGTGAAGTGTGGTTGTGGGTGAAATCTGGAGATCTGAATTCAAGAATGATCTCAGATAAACCAACTGGATCTGCCTCATTTTCTCCCTTCACAAGATAAAGCTGGAGATACCTCTTCCTTCTCCAATGTGAAATTTAACTTCAGTTATATTGATATGGGTCTGGGGAAGTACCAACAGGATAAACATTGTTTAGCAGCTTGAGATGAGCACTAACACTTAAGAATAGTAATAATTTAGTCAAGGCGGCCNTTCTCAAGCTCATTATAATAAGAAGCGGGGAAAGGTTATGAATATATATAGGCATTTTTGGAATACGTCACATTTTACTGTGTAAAGCCAAGATGAGTTGCCACGATGGGTACGCACATTGTTTTGGAGAAATGATTCTCCCATGCGTCTCAGCGCTGAATAAACATACCCACTTTATAACTTTATAAGTTATGGAGTCTTGATTCCACGTGTCAGTATAATTAAATACAGCTAAGCTTGCCAACTCTGGGGTTGGAAGCACTAGTGGTTTCATTTGGTTTGTTACTGGAGACAGCACTTAGATGTTCGGTGGTTCAAGGAGGTGCAGAGCTTGGGCTACTGCTCAAGGAGCAAGATGCCATAGTTGGCAAGCCTGTCAAGTGTGTAGGAAACTGATAAGAAACAGTGAAAGCAAAAAACTCTTGTTCAAATGGTGTGAGTAAAAGGTTCAGGACTTAGAAGCAGCAACAGAGCACAGACATACAGAAGAGGAGGGCTAAGTGATTCCCTGTTTTGGCATTTTAATTTATGTTTGCAACTTTAAAATATCCCTGCTGGTCTCAGTTATATAACTGATTTTTCAACACACATTATTATTTTGCTTTTTTAACTTTGTTTCTAATTAAAGATAGTAACTGTAGAGGCAAAAATAATCCCATGTCCATAGGTAGGTGAGCATGGTCTTTAAAATAATTTTATTGTTCAAAGTGACCAGAATTTATAGCTTACTTAAACTGCAGTGCCACTCTCCCTGAGATTTTCAATTTTGTAAGACCTTTATCTTGAATTTAATTTGGAGACATGATCTTTATGACATAAGAATTTTGGCTATTCTTCCTTGTGGAGGTGTATGGTGGGAGGAGTGTGACTGGCTCAGTTCTCCCAGTGGGAACTGGAAGGAGCCTGTGGAATCAGTGGGCAGTGTAAATGCAGTAATAATAATTCAGAAAGATTTAGTATCAGTATTTTGAAATAAATTTGCCTCTTGCTTGCTTGGTAACAATGCTTTCTTAAAGCACTTATGGCTAGTGATAATGCCTGCTAAGCTCCTTTTCACAGGACTGCTAGAAAAGTGAAGTACATACTCTAAAGAAAATAACACTTCTCCCATCTGCCTGCCCAAAAGGCAGGGGTGACTCATGCAGGTGAAGAAGTGTTCCAAGCATTTCTAGTGCAAATGAAATGAGATTCCCCCAAAACTATACAGGAAACATAAAAAATCATGAGAATGAGAATCTCTGGCTCTGCCTTGGTGCAGGGTATGAAAATAACAGAAGTAGACATGAAGATGCATCTTTTCTGAAAAAAGGCCATTAAAGGTTATGATATCTGGAAAGCCAAATCAAACCATGAAAAGATACTATGGCATATTTTAAAGAAAATCTAGTTCATAAAATATGAATCTTCCATATACTCTTGCAAGTGATCATCAAATGTAATCTGGGATAGGGTCTCATCTGAAACTGACCTGTTCTTACAACAGTACTTAGCCACCAATATTTGACAACTATCTTTATTTTTTTATTACTGGAGCAGATATTTATCAGAAAAATGTTAATGGGTTTACAAAAAACTACCTGTGGATGAAGGGGACAGAACTCAGCCTAAACACTGCACACGTTCACAAGTATATTGGTGTGACACCTGGCACACAAAGGAAAAAACCTCCTTTTAAAAAACCTGTTTACTTGTATGTAGTTGCATAGTAGTATTTGTTCACTTGTGTCACAGCAGACAAAAATACCAAGTTACAGTGCCTTTGCTGATGATCTCTGCGACCATTATCCAGGTTATCTAAATGAAACAACTTACTGGTGAGGCGAGCAGGGCCATTGTAATGCCTATATTTATGTTTTCTTTCTGAGGGAATCAGAGCATTGGTGCAGAAAATGACCAGGGCTCTGACATTCACCTGAAAAATAAAGACAGTGAAAACCTGTTGAGTACAGTTGTAAAGGTTTGAGTCAAAAAAAACCCCCCTTGCTGGGCACTCAAAACCCCACAGCAGAGCACAATCCTCTTTCCTCTCCCAACCTCCTGCACAAACCCAAGGGAGAGGGGAGAGAAAGAAAAGAAAAAAAAAAGTATGTAATGTATTAGCAATAATATACAACTGAAATATCACGTATACAATAATCAGAGAATAAGAGACCTCC
>WAAB01010840.1:41153-62637 GCA_013389865.1 Piaya cayana | reverse complement strand
GTTGACGCTCTGGAGCGAGTCCAGAGAAGAGTAACAAGGCTGGTGAAGGGGCTGGAGAACAGGCCTTATGAGGAATGACTGAGAGAGCTGGGGTTATTTAGCCTGGAGAAGAGGATGCTGAGAGGAGACCTCATTACTCTCTACAACTACCTGAAAGGAGGTTGTGGAGAGGAGGGTGCTGGCCTCTTCTCCCAAGTGAGCGGGAATAGGACAAAAGGGAATGGCCTCAAGCCCCACCAGGGGAGGTTGAGGCTGGATATCAGGAAAAAAATTTTCACACAAAGGGTCATTGGGCATTGGAACAGGCTGCCCAGGGAGGTGGTTGATTCACCTTCCCTGGAGGTTTTTAAGGCACGGGTAGACGAGGTGCTGAGGGACATGTTTTTGATCATGATTCTATGATTCTATGAATTTGACTGCTCTTTTTCACTTTCGTTTCCTTTGCGGCTGCTTGGTTCAGAAATCTGCAAAGCTGTGTCCTGCTAATTTTGATCAGCCTCCAAAAGTACTGTCTACTTTCTCCCTGTGTATAAATCTTGGTTATTACAGGAAATGTAATAATTAAATTCCACTTTACTGGCTCAGTATTTTTGTAAAGATATTGTTGGTCTATTTGACATGCGATTAGAACTGCTTCTTGGAAAATATTAATATGATTAATCACAAATGGATGGGAAATGTAAAGTCCCTATAGCCTGTGGACAGGACAAGTGGAAGTCAGTTAGCATTTAGTTCACCCTCCTGAATGAAACAATCTAAATGCAAAACAAAGATGTAAAGATCTACATTTCTGTAGAAGGCAATGTGAACAGTTTTGTTAGCTGTGCAATAAAGTTTGAAGGCTCAGCTAGTGAGTGAAGACATGAGCATTTGGTAAATACATAGGCCTTACCTATAAGATGACAAACCTGCAAATTTAATTTTTACAGAGATCTAGGTTGCTGTCAATGGCAATAAGTTTGATTTTTTTTTAAATAACTGTAGTGAAAGAAAACTGAAAAGATCATAGAATCATAGAATCATAGAATCACCAGGTTGGAAAAGACCCAGTGGATCATCGAGTCCAACCATTCCCATCAATCACTAACCCATGTCCCTCAGCACCTCATCCACCCCTCCAGGGAAGGTGACTCAACCCCCTCCCTGGGCAGCCTCTTCCAGTGCCCAGTGACCCTTTCTGTGAAGTTTTTTCCCAATGTCCAGCCTCACGGGACCCCCCCCCACCCTCACCATCAGGTGAAAATGGGGGCCCCGTGAGGCCAGACACCAGGTGAAAACGCCACCTTGGGGGGAGTGGAGTTGGGGGGGGGGGCGCACCTCCCTCAGACAAAAGAGCGCGGCGGCCGCTCCCCAAGATGATGCCACCCTCTGTGTCTTAGAGGCTTCTTTCTTTCTTTCTTTCTTCCTTTCTTTCATTCTTTCTTTCTTTCTTTCTTTCTTGGTTTTAGCAGAACCACAAAGCTGACTTCACTTATTTTTCCCTGATACACAATAAATTGCATATTTATGACAAAATATCATAAAGATGTTTATTTGTTTTCCTATTTGGCTTTCCTTTTCCTTATCCTTGCAGATGAACATCTAAATGTGAGGCAAGCAATTAAAGAATAACCAAGACAGCAACAACAGCACAGGGTGAAATTAAGGTTAATTGCATTTGCACATATGATAATTGTTTTATCAGTTCTGTTTGTGCTGGCCTGTCATATTCTTCTTTGTCTCATCTTTATCCTTTTTGTGCATGATTTTCCAAAGTGCTCACTTTCCAATTAAATTTAAGTGAGCAGAGCACTTCAGAATACTGTGCATCTTTAGATCCCTGAATATTTGATAATCTAGGGTCCCAGTTCGCTGTGGAGTAAACAGATAGCAGTTTCCAAATTAGCTGTCTGAAGAATTGTGGAATTAGAACACTTTTTGCATTAGGAGTTTTAATACAATACGACTAAACCATTTGAACACATGAACAAATTTCTTAGGTGCTAGAATTACGTTCCAAGTTGTTTATGTGCCAGTATGTGTGTGATGGCTGAACTGAGAACTGACAAAGCTACTACAGGTCTGTAGAAAGAATCTTAGAACACCATCTCTGCTATAAAGAAATTGCTACTCACTTTTAATATCACTTACACTGAAGTAAATGTGTACTAACTTTACTGGAATAGCTACTGAAATAAATGAAATTATTCCAGATACACATACTTACACCTGAGATGACAGCTCTACTCATCTTCTGCAGGTTGCCTGGCAGGACCCTCAGGGCTTTTTTGATGATGTTGTTGGGTAGACAGCCAGTCTGCCTGCAGCAATGCATGTGATTGTTCTACCTCATCTTTTCATTTGTCCTTGTGGTACTCTGTAAGTTTGTTGTTAACCCACATTTCCTGTCCACCCAGGTCCCCAGCACTGGGGAGACTGTCCTCCAGCTGCTCACCCAGTCCCCAGCTTGGTGTCCTTCAAATGTGCTGAGGGTCCATTTTATCCCACTGGCTGGGTAGTTTACAAAGTAGTTGAATATTTTGCATGACAGTTTCAACTGTAAGGTATGCCACTCATAACTGGCTTCTGCTTTAGCTTCAAACTGTTGACCACTATTACAGAATCACAGAACGACGTGAGTTGGAAAGGATGTACACAGATCATCAAGTACAAGTTCTGTCCCTGCAAATTTACACCATGTGGCTGAGTGCATTATCCAAATGCTTCTAGAATACTTTTCACAGAATCTCTAGGTTGGAAAAGAACCACAGGATCATCAAGTCCAACCATCCCTATCAATCACTAAACCACACCGTTCAGCACCTCATCTACCTGTACCTTAAACACCTCCAGGGAAGATGAATCAACCACCTGCTGGGGCAGCCTGTTTCAGTGCCCAATGACCCTTTCTGTGAAAATTTTTTTACTGGTGTCCATCCTGAACCTTTCTTGGTGAAGCTTGAGGCCATTCCCTCTTGTCCTGTCCCCTCTCACTTGGGAGAATAGGCCAGCACCCTCCTCTCGCAACCTCCTTTCAGGTAGTTGTAGAGAGCAATGAGGTTGTTGGGAATTGTTTCTTTAAGTGCCCTGGCAGGGTGGAGTTGGGAAATTCACAAAAGTGGTGAATGACTTTGTTTTGTTATGTTAATGAAGTGGTTTGGGGATGGGGGCAGGAGTTTTCAAGCTAGCAACAAAGAGATGTGGGATGGGCAGTTGCCAGGAGGGGCTAGTTGCTAGAGCAGAAGTAACCAATCAGTGTTTATCTGGTGTTTTGGCCTATTTGTACTATATAAACTACGACTGAACCCTGAATAAGGAACTTCATACAAAATCATATTGATTTGTTTGTGAAGTTCATTGGCCCCCACCGTGTTATGAGGTCTCCTCTCAGCCTCCTCTTCTCCAGGCTAAGCAACTGCAGCTCTCTCAGCCATTCCTCATAAGACCTGTTCTCCAGCCCCTTCACCAGCTTCATCAGTCTTCTCTGGATATACTCCTATAAGTACCCTTGGATGAGTCCCATCAAACCCCTTTAACTTCTAGGGATCCAGCTGGAGCAGAAAGTCCTGAACAAGTGTGGAGTTGATTGGGAGTTTATAATTCCACAGTCTTGGTCCTCTAGCCCAGGACTCTTGGGAGGTCTGAGCCTACCATCAGTATTGAAGACAGAGGCAAAAAAAGCATTAAATGTCTCTGCTATGTCTATATTCCTGTTTATAAGGTATCCATGCTCATCAAGTTGTGGGCCAATNAACAACCCCAGATCTCTCAGCCGTTCCTCATAAGACCTGTTCTCCAGCCCCTTGAACCCTAACTGAGCTTTGGCTGCATAAATTTCTGCCCTACAGTGGTAAACAGCATCCCTGTAGTTCTCCCATGTCACCTGTCCTTGTTTCCACCAGCCAAACACCATCCTTTTATGCCTCGGTTCAAGTAGAAGGTCCCTACTCAGCCAGACTGGCCTTCTGCCTCACCTGCTTGACTTCCAGCATTTTGCAATTGCCTGGTTCTCTGCTCTTACTTAAAGCGTGATCAGCATCAATGGCACCTATTACTTTCAAAAACTTTTTCCAAGGAACCTTACTAAGCAGTTCCTTGAGCAACCCGAAGTTAGCCTTTTTCCTATTCAGAGCTGAGGTCTTGCTGTCAGTTTTCCTTCTATTATCCTGTGAGCCTAAGTGTCCAACTGGGATTTTTTTAACCTTCACATATTTTCTGTGGCAATTTGGTACTACTTTGGCAAGATATTTAAGGGAGAGGCACAATTTTATAGGACTACTTGTGTCTTAACTCTACTCATGTTAAAATACACACACAGCTGAGAGGAACAGAAACCCACACAGATTAATTTGTTTCAAGTCTGTGGTAGTTAACAAGATGATAAACTACACAGATCAATAGTTTTTATCTAAACTGCCAGAATGGCATTAATTTGATTGTTATTTATGTCACTGCCTGCACAGACAGAAAAGCACAAATATGCAGGGCACTGCACTTAGGCAGTCATCATCCCACTGTATTTCTTCCAGAAAATTCTTGACTTTTTCCATTGGACAAAGTTAACCAAATGCTGTAACTGAGAAATCACTGAACTAGTGCAGTCTGCTAAGCAGAAGTGGCCACAACTGGTGTGCTCATGTTGCTGTGTAAGATCTACAGGAAACCAGACCCTTAACAGAATTAGCTCCAGATGCACGGCTCAGTCAGGAGCTATTCACTTTAGGTTATATTTAAATCCTCTAGTGACTAAATGTATGAAACATCCCTGAACATCTACTGACAATTTTTCCTCTTTACTGCCTCAATATTTTCAGCCATGCAGCATTTACCTTGTTAAAATAAATAGCAATTAAAAAGCTTTGTTTGGTTCTATATTTATTTCTGTTTTGTTATTTTCTCACAATTAAAGGCATAATTTAGAGATGTCTCTTTTAGAAGAAGGCAGACCTTTCTATGTTCCCCTCAAAGAAAGTAATTTCAGTCATGCCAATTGACCAAGAAATGACTCTCATATGTGTCAAGTAACATCTTTGACAATAATAGACAAATTAAAATATCTTATTAAAATAGCTTTATAAATCTCCTTTTCTGTGGTCTTGTAGATGAAATAAAACAGTATTATGAACAAAACCAGAATCCCACAGTCCAAGGGGTTTCCCTGGATACTAGACAAGAAAAAAACTGAGGAGACTCCCATGTGTTGGAGCTACATTTTTCTGCTGATCTTGGATGCAAGAAGAAAGATGAGGAAATCTTAAACAGTGACAGAGGCGTGCTTCTGAAAGCAAAAGCCTAGAAGGATACACTTTTTGGACAGGATATTGGTTGAATGAGGCCACATCCTGTTAGATTCCTCCTATGTTAAAAGAAGCAAGACGAGACATTATCTCTCAATATAAAAGATTACATAACAGATATGTAACTCTGGTGTCAAGTTCTCCTCTTTTAGAAACAGCCTTTCAAGTTCAGACTTTGCAAACTCCTACAAATATAATAAATGGCAAAACCCTTGTATGACCTTTTCCTGTTTTCTTTCACTTGTAGAAGACAATAGAGACTTCCTTTGATGTCTCTGAACACATTTAAACATTGCAACACAGACTAAATTTTATAGGTTTGTGTATGTATGCAGGAAAGACTTTTTATAAGTATTACGTGGTGAATAATACATGACAAATATTACTTGATATAATTATTTACTCTTATTTATGTTTCTATTACTCTGGAAGTCCCTAGGCTGCAAATTGTTGGAGAATGGGAAAATAATCTGTGAATGGAATGCATGCTCTCCTTATACTTCTCTTTGCATTTTCTAATGAATGTGGTATACTGGTAGAAAGAGTTCCAAAAGGGCAATTCACACACATTCTGTTGCATTCAAGCTCCCATGTAGATGTGACTTTTGATCTTCTTTGTTTTATTTACATTACAGCCATTTATTTAGAATCAACATATTTGACTGTTTTAGTGGTTAAAATATGCCTCTTCATGACCACCCAAGCACACTGATTAAATTAAAGTCTTTTGGAACAGTTTTATACAGAGTTCATGTAATATGTTTTCTCATGCATAGTTGATATGCCTTCTTGCAGTAGTGATCTCTACCACAATTACTTTCTTTTCCCCTTTGATTTATTCTTTTTATACTTCCCAGAAAAGTTCTATGTGGAGAGTGTTACCAGAGAGGGCTACTGCTTATTTCATTTACAGAAGCTTCAGAGTTGTTCTGTGGGTCAAACACAAAATCTCAGTGGGATCACAAAAGAGCCCTTCAAAAGTTATTTTCTGCAAATCCAGAATGAACAGATTGTTCTGTTCATCAGATATGAACCTTTTCACATCCTCAATAGGCATTTCTAGTTATTATAAAAGGGATTAAAAAGGAACAGTAGGGAGATACCTTCTATTTTTAATTTATTTTCCCTATACATTGAGCACACGTACTCAGTAGAAAACACTAATGTGATTGTAAAATGTCAACTGACACAATGTTAACTACAAATGACTGCCCAGTGTTGCATGCACCAGATTACATTCAGCATCATGTCAAATAACTATCTGAATTTACACTGAGAATAAGTGCTAAGTGTAAATGGAACTGCTTTTATTTGTGCACAGCCGATGATTATTTGGGCTATGTATTTGGTATTTTGGACCTGTCTTTTTCCCCTCTAAGATACATGCAATAAAATTATTTTGCCTATTAAATAGAAATGAGAGTTACTGAGAGATCCTTATCTTGTGCACTTCTACCTTTTTTACTTCATAGATTGCTTCTTCAATAAAGCACCAGAAAATCATAAGGGATTTAATCCTTCCAAAGTAAACCAATATTCTGTTTTGAACCAAAATTAATTCCTCTTTTAAGTATTTTAAATAATTCAAATTAATTTTTATTCAGTTTATCAATTTTGTTTGCTACCACTCTTCAGAAAATTGATGAAAGGGATTAAAACTATGATTTACTGAAAAAAAAATTCCTGGAATAGGAACATCTTGACCTAGTCAGCATCTCAGCAAGTTGAACCATTACAACCACTGAGTTCATTAGGAGAGATATAAAGACCAGGGTAAAGATGTGATTTTTATATGTTTGATTACATCAGAGCTTTTAATAACTTCATGACTTTATCATAGAACCCTGTCATCTTCCTTTCCAGAAGATAATCTAAATCATATTGGAACGATTCCCATTTCCTGTATTACAGTATCATATGTGAGACAATTTGATATGCTGTAATGAAATACAGCAGTTCTGGTATGGTTCATGTAGATGTGGTAGAGATAACATGATACATTCTTTCTGCAGAAGTGCAGCTTTAACAAATATGTTCTTATTTTCTGCTAAACTGTATTTCACACATCAGGAATTGTAATCTTGGAGTTAGGCCAAAACTGTTCACTCTATGTTATAGATTAAAACAAATCTACAGGAATTTTCTCATCATACTCATTTTTGCTACAAACTCTACAATCAACAGAAAGTCATATTCTAAGAGAAGACTTATGGAAAATGGATTACGATTCTAAAGACACAGATTTATGCTAAACTCTAAAGATGGAAAACTGTAAACGAATATACAAATCTTTGGTCAATGCCTTGTCATAGGAAATCTATCACTGTAGCAAAACTCTGAAAGAATATAGCTTTTTGGAAACCGGTGTCCTTGATTGGTACAATCTTGAGGTAATACTAAAAATAAAAGGCAAAATTATTATTGAATTCCTGTTGTTATTAAAGGGACTTTTGCATGCATATTTGAGTGTCACTTTTAGTCAACAGTGTCATGGTCCTGTTAACCCTACTGGTGAAGTTTAAGACGGCTCCCACCAAATTCTTTAGTCATTACTACAATTAGACTTGTAAGACTGATTGGCACTTCAGTTAACAATGGTGATGAAAGGGCCTTTGCCATTAAATGAACTGAAAATTGGTGACTTGCAAGGATTAAGTTCTATATCTCCTCTTTTACCCTATGCCAATATTAAATCTAAGGTTTTCTTCTGAAACTAAGTATGACATGTAGTTACAGTCTGAACTAGGTTCTATAGACACTGTGGCTTGTGCTTATAATTCCAGGTTTCAGAATGGTAGAGTGAAACCAGAATAGCAAGTCTTATATATTAAAAAAAATACAATTTTAAACTTACTTTCTACAAGTGTATTGACAAGAAGAGAAAAAGTGAGCACAAGCTGACTATAACAGATCTGATTGCTTACACTTTTCACTTATTGATTGTGTGAATGCTTTAAAAAACATACTGCTGTGGCACAGCTCATAAAACCTAGTTCTCAGAAGGTAATAGATTTTTCTAAAGTATTAGGGACATTAATAAGGATTTTATTTCAGAGCTTGACATCTTTCAGTCAGAATTCCTGTAGTTACTCTGCACTGGCAACAGACTTGTTTTACATTTTAAAGAGCACTATACACCCTCTTTCATTAACCTCATCCATATAGCCAATGCTAGTAACAATTTTATACCTAGATGGCAAGCATAAGACTTTATTGAACTTTGCATTAAATGTTACATTTGCCTAGAGTGAGAAAATGGTCAATTATATTCTATCAATTCTCCTAAATCCTTCTAACAGTTTATCCTGAAGGCTTCTTGACTCATTTTACATCAGATGCACTTCTCATTGTGGGCATCACACTATTTCTCCTCTTGTGTTGTCAGTGATGCCAGAGTGCTCTCCTACACAAGTAAAACATGCACCTGGTAGACACATCAGGAAGTCAGTGAGAGCAGGATCTGTGTTTCCCTCCCAGGAAGAGTTGCTGAAAGACACTAGGCATGAGAAATCAGTTTTCAAAGCAGCTGAGGTGTCAGCATGGGCATCACTAGCATAGTCAAGGAAAGATTTGTTTGATCAGCACAGAAGTTGGGAGGCAGCCTGAATTAAGCACCGAGTGGCAACACGGGAGATCTGTACCTGAAAAGCACTCTTTACTCAGTGTTTTGTATCACTCCAAAATTTGCTTACTGTTTTTTCACTATGACTACCGAGGGTCAAAACTGTAAGCGCTTAGGTTACAGCAAGTTTTCAGAAAATTGTGTGGTACTCTTCCCTCTTATGAATTTCATTTATAAATATAATATTATGTCCATGGAACTGTGGTTGTAGTCTTTTCACATCCATTAAAGAGGCCTTTGTTTTTCTAACAAGAAAAAGAGTATTTGACTTTTGCATATTGCCACAACAGATATGAAAAAACATTTTTAGCATCAATGGCCCAAATTCATTACTGCTGTAATGCACTGAAGTTCGTATTGCTTCCAGGATTAATGCAACTCAATGTAATTATAACTGGGAGAATTTTCTAGTGGCATTTTTCTTCAGTCTGCATAAAGGCACATTAACTATTGTCTTTGTTTCTATCTTTGCTGTTTTAAAAAAGAAAACAAGCTTACATGGTTAATCAGAATTCATCCTTCTTTGCCAAAGAAAAGAATAGAGCCTGAGATTTCACTGAATATCAGTGAAATTATTTGTAAATTACTCTTGGCACACTACAGTTAAGACTCAGACTGAGCAGCTGAGCAGAGTAGTAAAAAAAAGAAAAAAAGAAATCAATAATAATACTGAAAAAGCATCTGATTGCAATAAAGGTAATAAGAGACTGGAGCTTCCATGGTAAGGAGATGAATTTGACTTGCATAAAAGAAAAAACAAATTAATTGAAATAACAAGTGTTTTCATTTGTTCTTGGGTTTTGTTTGCACTTTTCAAAACCTAAGTTGTTACAGAATGAAGATTTTATTGGAAGTTAGTTGAACAGCACTGTCTTCCTAAGTAAATATATAACTCCTGACAGAAAGTTTAATGAAGACTAGTGGAATTAACTTAAGAAAATACCCATGATTGGAGTGATTACTACAATTAAACTGGTTCATGTCAGAGTTCTATGGTTATATTGGCTAGTTTTACCAAAGCTAGTGGGATTAATGCAAAAGAAATGCCCCAAATTGAGGTCATTATTGCAATTAGACTTGTACATGTTGACATTTCACAGTTTTATTAGAGATTGAGTTATGTTTTTATGCTAGATCAAGGAGTTTATTGTCTGCTTTAGGCCACATGTCATCAAATCAGAATTTAGCTGTAATGCAATAATATTCCCCTAATTGTTGCAATAAGTTACACTAAAGCAGCTCTTATCGCCCTAAAATATGGAAAGGTTTGTTTTCAGTTGCACCAAGATACAGGTTCCCATCTTGCCAAAAGTACACTAACTAACAAGAATTGTCAGCCAAACATGTTAAGTCTAAATGAAGCACTAATAAACAGAATCCAGAATGAACATACATAGTTATATATGGACTGATCAATCCAATCTTCCATAGAGAGTGATAAAGGAAGGGGTAATAAGGGGAAACATGTTTTAATCTTACACACTGTAGGCTCCATTACCATTCACGTATACCCAGACATGAAAAGGAAAAGAGGTCAATTGTGTATTCTAGAGCAAATCTAACTACCTCACAGTATAATCATCTCTGACATACTACTAAAGAAAAGTACTTGTATAAAATAAATAAATAAAACAAACCAGACAGATTACCAGGCTTCTTTTGTGTCTCCTGACAGGAAGAATGTGATTATGTCTGAGATGAAGATCTCCAAAAGAACTATTTCAGTTTGTGAAGCTTTTCAAGATCCAACAGATTGACTATATGTCTATTCCTCTTCTCCACCTCTCCATTTGTAACCTTATATAAAAGACAAAGTCATGGAAACCCACATTTTTTTAATTTGTATCTTATTCCTGAATGGATGGACAGAGTAGGGAGGAATGAATACCAGTCAATCCTGCAGGCTGCATCTGTATTATTTTTATGAAGACTTTCTAGTACTTATACAGAACTAAGGATTTTTTTCCTGCTTTTACAACTTATCTTCCTTCCTCTGCACATGTGCCCCTCAATATCAGGTAGATAGGGTGCTCAGATGAGGAACACAAAAGCTGAATAGACCTTGGCTAAGGTCAAAACACAAGCTAGCAGGCCATATAAGTCAAAGCTTTGAGTTTAAACTGCCTGTACTAACATAATTTATAATATTTAGAAAAAAAAGAAAAAGGAACAAACTATTATTTCGTTTATTGCTTATACTGTGCTTTTATCATAATTCTGGCCTTCAACAAATAATACATATTTTGTTAAGTTTTGTTATATTTTTAGTGCAGATGTAACAGTACTATTTTTAATCAACAGATGAGAACAGCATACCAGCTCTCTATTTTAAAGCATTCTTGACCACAGATGATCAATGATCTGGTGGATCTCTTCCAACCTGGTTATTCTATGATTCCATGATTCTACAGACAGTTACTTGAAAGGTGGTTCACAATGAAATATTGAAATTTTGCAGTATGAAGCACGTAATCTGGAGTAAATTTTAAATGATGCAATTGAAACTGTAGGAGGGAAACTCTATCCACCTTGGATTACTTTGTCACTTGGTTTTAATGTGAGTCAACACAAAGATGAAATTGAATGAACACTCATATTCTTGTTACCATCAGGACTTGTTGATGCTACCAGTTTAGTGTCAGACAGCTCCAGTGTAGCCTGATTTATAAAATGTTTATGCTGATAATCAATCACTTGCTATTACTTTTGATTTTGAGTAGGGTTTTTTTGTTGTTCATTTGCTTTTTTAAAAAAGACTTTAAACCACACTGATTTGGTCAGGCAACACAATCAGTGAATGATGATGTGTCAGATTACATCAAATCTTCCAAATTTGTACGATGGGACTTAGCTTGGCATTGCTGTGTATTATGAAAGCCTTACAGTGCAGACTATGTTATACTGTACAGTCATACTGGTTGATAGGAATGGTTGTACATGATGATCCTGTGGGTGTTTTCCAATCTAGTGATTCTGTGGTTCTGTATAGCAATGGGAATGAATATGGCTTTCTGAAAAATTGCGTTGACCTTAAAATGCAATGAAAACTATGAAAAGGTGGTTTGTTTTCTTAAGTGGCATTATTAACACTTCTCCACGGAATGTAGTGAAATGATTAAAAAAATATAATTAATTGCATATCCTCTGTGTTCAGAACTCACAAATGAAGCCCCCATAAAAATAATGACTGCTTCTAAAAAATATCACAAGGTATAGTAAAAGTACCTTTGTTGTTATTCTTTCTGCCTTCCAATTTTTGAAAATCTTATGCATTGCTATACCGTTTAATGTAGATGCTGTAAGGTTAAGTACTCACATTTCCAACTGTAATACAAATTATGATTCAGTTCTTTCACTGTACATTAACTCCCCCAGCCACTGGTGGAATACAGTTGAATTTCTTCCTTTCCTATCCATCAAAACAGATTCTTTATCAGGTCTAGTCTATTCAGGTCCCTGTGCAAAGGTACATAATCTCTTCTACTCTTCACATTAGCTTTAATCTCCTTTCTCCTGCCTGCTTCAAGATATTGTATTCTTCTTTTTCACACCTTGTATTCCCTCACACTCTTTCAAATGTCTCTTTACAGTTTCACAGCCCCGGCATTCCCAAGCCTGAGTCTTGCTTCTGAAGCTACATTTCTTTAGCCTCCTTTTTGTCCACGTAGTCCATTTTCTCCAGTGCAAGTGTCTCCTTGCATAGCCTGTACACCCTGTCAGAGGTGGTTTCTCATGTCTTGCTTATCCTTTATTACACTGCTTTCTTTTATGTTTTGAGCTCAGATATTCGCAGCACCATTTAACTCTCACTTCCTTTTTATATACCCTGGTGGCTTCTTTTATACCTCCCACACTGAGATGCTTTTTGTATTTCCAGACACCACTTTGCTGCTTTGTTTTCCTCTCCTCTATTTTAGCTTGCTCTTTTTGTTGCTTTTTGTCTTCATTTTTTGTTCTTTCACATGACTCCTCCTGAATGTTGTAAGCCACTCTTCCCTGTGTCACACAGCCTTTCTCCTTTCTCAAAATGAATATGTCCCTGGGAAACTGTGAGCAGAGATCTCAGAGGCCATGTTGGCAGAACATTTCCAATTTATATGTCTTTATTAAGAGATTTATGATATCTCCTGCATAACTTTAAAATGTAGCTCCAGGAAATATATGTGACAACTCTGCTTACTTTTTTTTAAAACATCTCCAGAGCTTCAGCCAAATGAAGGGGTATGCAAAGCCACTGTGCTCTAAAGGGTTAATATCCCAAAGTCAAATTAAAATTATGAAACACCAATTTTTGTTCTGACATTCTTGCGAGTGTTTTGAGGATGACTCATAATCAGTGATGGTTTGGGTTGGCAACACCACAGTGTTCACAGCTGCTTATAGGTAGCTTGAGATTTCTCAGAACCAGCACTGTGCTTGGAATCACTACTTTGCAATAAACAGACCCGCAGCTTTAATATATCCCCAGCCTTCATGCTGGCTGGAACTCTCTTACTGCTCTTTGTGAGACCAATTTGATTTGTTACTTAAAAGATACGAATCTATTTATTTCAGTCTCTCTCTTCCCCTTTCCCTTCCTTCTACATAGTGAAGACATTTCTTATGAAATGGGGTTGAAGTCTTTTAGGTCTGCTTTTTGCTGTCCTTCATACAAGTAATCACACAAAAGCTACCTGGGCTTCTTTGCTTTCCCTCTCATGTTCCCAATCAATATTTCTGTGACCTACTTCAAAAACTCCTGAAGTGTGAAAGTGAAACACTACATTTAAAAAAGGAGCTGTTTCTGCAGGATTACATTCTCCATGTGGTGAGTTTTCCTGCAGTAGTCATCTCTAGTAATCTGACTACACAGAAATATTGTTACATCTTCTCCTTCATAATATGATAAAAACCTAATTAATACAGTATTGACAGCATAAACCGCTGCATTCCTCTGTTTACATACTCAGAAATTGTGATTGCTTCAAATTAAAGTCCTTCTGAATGGTATAAATTTATCTGGAAATATCTCTGGTGACAATAAAATTGTCGTGAGGATAGAAGTGACAGTTACAAACTAGGCAGTCTCAGTTTGTGGATTACTTCATAGTAGGTGCAATCATCTGAAATGGAAATAAATAAGATGACATATATCTCACAGAAATGATTAGCAAACATCTTCATGGAGGTAACTAAAGATATTTCATCTTGGAATTTGGAAACAGTGAATCAAAAAATAAAAGTGAGCATCATTTGCAATAATTCAGTCTCGAGACCAAGTTCAATTATTCTTGTCCAGGAGTTGTTAGCTATTCACCAGTTGCTTCTTAAGTAACAAAATATCTTTGAAGTGGACAAATCTAGGAGGTTCCAAAACAGATTGGGGTAGAGCTGAGTGTCTAGTAGACTATGGAGACACATACCTGGTTAAAACCGCCCTAGATGATCACAGTTGACTGGTACAGTCATCACTGTCACAGCCATCATGTGAACACCTCTCACCTCCAATGCAAAGCCAAGTGGCAAACTGCAAACTTTCAGTAACTATGAGCTGAAACTAATGCTGCAGAATAGGCATGGACTTGCTAAGATATCACTCCACTTTCTGAACTGCTGAATGTCATGGATTAGTAGTAAAGTGAAGCAGAAGAGTTGTAACACATTCAAAAAGTTAAGCTGCTCCTCTTAGATCAGTCAGATCTGGTCAATTCTTATAGGAAGTAACATACAGGTCAAAAGCTCAAAGAACAAAATAATGGCATTTATATTGGATTATTTTTATAATGCATAGAAGAACTTTTATTCAGGTGAAGTTTTATAAATATTGTTTTCACTGATACTGGTAAATGGGAGTGAGTTACTGCTATTCTGAGGAAAACTGTGTTCTAGTGTCTAGATCACTTGTCTAGTTCTCAGCAATACACTTACTGTTGTGTAAATCTATAATTAATTGTAGGAACAAAATTGGGGGTGGTTGTCAGTCTCAAAGAGTTTATATTCCAGCCTTAATTTTCCCAATATATCTTGCCAAAACAGTTAATGCATCTCTGCAAATGGAGTTTAAAATTAAAGAGAAGTAACTCTTGCTGATAAGATGACATCTGTCAAATGTAATTTCTAGTAGTAAAGAAATTCATCCTTTGGGAATGATTTTAGTATTATTTTTATGTCAGAATTTCTCAGCTTTTTTCCTTTCTTCCTTAGCAGTTTACATATATCATTTTGTTAATATTGGTTTCATTTAGAAATACAGCATTTTATAATGCAACAATGCAAGAATTAATGTGTTAAACCAGTAGCTTTCAATGTTGGACTGCTGTCTTCTTTTTCCCTTTCCTTCAGTCCCTTGCTAGGTATTTTCTAGGCAGAAAGAGTTAAGTCTTTCCAAGGCTACCAGTGAACCCTCAGTCCTGCTGCACTGGCCAGTTGATATGGTTTCAAGTGCAAACAAATGGAACATTACTTCCTGTAGGTTTACTTATCATCATTGGAACCTGAGAGAGGATTTGGCCATATGTCTTAATACAGACATTTCAAAAATTTTAGTTTAAATCTTAGCGTAAACACAAATGACAATCTACGATCATGTTATGTGGACCTCAGTTATAGATCATGTGTTTCACCAGTGGGCTTATTTACCTAAAGAGAAAACCCCAATTTTTAACATTTATTTTATTTTAAATTTTCATGCTCAATTATTCAGTCACAGTGTTATGCTATGAAACATTGTGACGGATGGATCTCATGGAATAATCTTTGATTGCTCTCTTTGTTCTTGCTGTAGATGTCAAAAAACAAACAATAGAAATCCTTTTCTGTGTCATGTTTCCTTTGAGCAGATGAAGATGGAAAGTTGGATAAGTGCAAAATATAAATGTTATATCAGGCTTAAAATAACTTTTCCTTGATGTTTGATTTTATTCAGTCTGTAGTTTATTTGATGGAATACAAGTATTGCACTGATTTTAACACTTAAAAATACTTTAAAATGTCCAAAGCACAGAATAATATCATAAATCTTAACCTGGCCAAACCACAAGGAAACACTTCACAAATTAGGATCATTTTCTGTACATTTCATTGAATTAATCAGAACTCATTTCATTTAGGTAGAGTTTAGCAATAAAAAAATCCACAGAATTGTAAAATAGTGCATAAGGACACTGATGCAAAAAGGAAACGAAACAAAGGAATTACACCACATCCATCTTCCATTTCTAACAAATTTCAAGACAAGGAAAGTTGTAGATGTTCTTCCTTTAGTATGTTTTTGTCCTTCAGTCTGCAGAGCAGATAAAAACTTAGTATCAAAGCTCTTTAATTTTAATAGATATACATTTAATAATTTCATAATTCACTTAAAGTTTTAAATTGTTTAGAGGTATTCCAACAAGATTAAAATAACAGCACAGAACAATGCAGGTCCTATACCCAGTCACTGTTAAAATCTCACATTTAACAAAATAGCCTCTAGAGCCATGATGCAGATGCTCAACTACTGGAGTGTGTCTGAAAGCCATTATACTTATATTTAGTTACAGACACACAGTTGCAGCATGAAGACTGGAGGCTGGGCTGAGTTCATGGTTTACATGGTGCTTTACAAATCTCAAAACACTATGGGAAAAATTACATGAAGCAGCAATAGGCAAGAGGGGGAAAATAGCTAGTGCAATGGAAGAGTAACATAAAACAAGAAGAAATATGAAATACAAAATGGATGAATCACTTAAGTGAGATTTACAGTGACAAGAAATCTAGGTACCAGAATCTGCAGTTTGTCATGAATCTGTAATGAATGTGTATTTTTCTCAGTGTGAAAGGTGCTCTAAAACCTGGACATCTTTCCC
Source organism: Piaya cayana (assembly GCA_013389865.1). Lineage (NCBI taxonomy): Eukaryota > Metazoa > Chordata > Aves > Cuculiformes > Coccyzidae > Piaya > Piaya cayana. The sequence continues at coordinate 45,910 of WAAB01010840.1, read as the reverse complement.
TGTGATAAGCAGAGAGAGGCATTTTTGAAAGGAAACAGACAATTTGGGGTGAACTGTTCCTTTCACGCACAAAGGTGGAGCTGGCAGTAGAACAGATTGTCACCTGCACCAAAAGAAGGCTTATATGTTTAAATCGCTGAACTAACTTCCTCCTCCTCTCACTCCATCCTCCCAAAGGCTTGGTAAACACTAAAGCATGTAAAGGAAAGTCTTCAAGTAAGCACACGGAGAAGGTTTAAAGGAATAAGGGAACTTGATAGTGTTAACAGGTTCAAAAGTGTCTTAATCTGGTTTGAGACAGAACTGCAGCCAAAAGGGAAAACCTTACCCTCCCATCTGCTTCCCTGGACCAGTTCTCATGGTTGTCCTCTTGCTCAGCTCCCATAACACGTGGCTGCAAGGTGAGGCAGATTAATTTGCTGGTAAAGAAAAAAACAGATCAAAACAAAACCAGACAAAAATAAACCCCATAGCTTCCAATCAGGACAGGAAGCCAGTGGGGACTATTTGAAAAGGGGACAACTAAGAGATTTGTGTTAGGACACAGTGTGATCACTCTGGAGGCTGTAAGGCAGATCCAATGACAGACCTCTTCACTAGCATGGTACATACAGCATATCAAAAGCTTCGAGTAATGCATTCAAAAGAGATATATTTGTTTCCCAAGTGCTAAAAAGTCATCTGTTAAAAATAAGCCAATTTGAAGAAAAAATAATTATTGCTTGTGCCTTTTAATAAGCACAATTTCCACTAAGAATTATGGGAAAGATACAGTTGCTATTCAGTTCAATTGCTTGAAAAGTACGAGTATTTAATATCTGGCTTTCATACCTTGAAAAGAGTGCTTGGAAAATGTAGATTAGATCTTTGTCCACCAGTTATTGTTTGCCAATGTTTGTGATACTGTTTACATTGCTAGATGAGGTAACTCTGACAGCAGAGGTGGCTAAAATAATCATAAGTGATGTTAGTGAAGGAAGGTGCTCTCTGGAAATTCCCCTGTGTGTTGTTAAAATAAATTGAATCAAAGCAAACCCCCAAGGACCTTTTAGGAACAGGTTTTTATTTGTGTTTTGATATCTCCAAGTAAGAGACAAAAGCAACTTTGAGTTATCAAAGGACAAAAGATAGCACAGAAGTTGCTGTTGAAAGGTCATGGGTTCATTCTAGTAAACCACTGTGTAACATGGATCTTGGGCAATGGTCATTCTAATTTAGGAATCATGAGCAGAACAGCAGATAGATACGTTATCCAGGGCTTAGCGATACTAATTAAGAACTCACTTACTAATGACACTTTAGATACAATTTTGAAATGAGAAATGGAAAAAATTCAAAAGCAATACAAACAACAAAGCATACAACACAGATAGGGCAGAAGTAATTAAAATAATTGGCTGTGACTTAGATAGGAGATGTAAATTTCAGATTGTTTTAATCTGAATAATATCTTTCAGAGTACAGAACAATAACTAGTATTGCCAATAAGACAGACTTCCTAATTTTTAAATCTCTATTTGGGTGGCGTATATACTTATGGCATTGCAATTTCTGTCTGATAGTGATACATCCTTTTTTAATCTAATGCACTGTACAAATAGGATCATGTTTTTATCCATTCTTTCAAAGATGATATTAATTTTTTCTCTTTGCTGAACTGAGGAAGGTAAGAACAACAGCCTTGAAGAATATAAATGGTTTCATTTTTACCACTAAAACATGCTAAACCATCTGTAATCCGATGTCCATTTTCTAGATTATCAGTAGTCTAAATACCAAAGGGATCTAAATCAACTTTCTTCTTTGTCTCAATGACTCTATTACTTTTTTTTTTTTTTAATAAGGGATGGAGGTAAGCCCTCTCATATTCTGTTGTACACACAAAGAAAAAATTATTTAAAGGTGGAGGGCTAGTCCCTGCACATTACATTTTAGAAGTTTTTAGATAGGGAGGTGTGCACAATAGGCCTTAAGTTCCCTTTGCCCTAAAAAAAAAAAAAGTCTCAAAATCTAATTTATATTTACAAAACAACCCTTTTTCATTAAATGGTAAAATTTTGTGGTTGGAAATCAAGCTTGCATTGTGTTACACAAATTAAGGCTGCTTCACAATGCTAGCACAGAGTAATAACATTATTGGAAATGAGAGTAAATTCTCATTATGTTCTGTTTGTGCTAGCACATCTTTCCTGCTACTAGTTCCCTATCTGTTCAAATGGTTCCTCATCCTTCTTGCATTATCAATTCTTCTGCAGTTCTCCTTCCTCCTTTGTGGGCCCTCTGCTCTTACATGTCCAGAATTGTGATATAAAGCAATAAGCCCTACCTTTTGCTTTATCTCTTTTGACTTCAGAGGCACTTACCCTCCAGAAAGACTGAGTGAACAGTTTATATATATAGACAAAAACCAACAAAGAGCAAAATTACTCAATAAAGCTAGAGTTAAAAATTTCTGTACAAAAATGGGCAATTTTGTATTTGGAGGAATTCGGTAGAGACCTCAATTCTTAATTCTTCCCTTTCTTCTCCTTTATGATATTTTACTTAGTTTTACTTTCTCAAGATTCCATTTCAAAAGTCTTTAGGTTATTGATCTTTATTCTTCCAACCCCATCTTCCAGTCCCCCTTTTTATTTTTGCCTCCCTCGCTCCTTAACTTATTTGAAGCTTAAATTATTTGATTGCAGTTGAAGCTATTTTCTCCTTCATCTGTCTTAGGACAAGTTCCTGTCATAAAGCAGAGAGGAGGACCAAGCAAGCAGTGTGGAAAGTAGCACTAGGTTGGACACTGCTCAGCTTTCAGCACCGAAGTTGCGTACTTATGACTCAACCTAAAAACAGCCTGGACATCTGAAACTCCAATTTTCAACAGCATTGTATTTGTTCTAAATTCAGGAATATTCTCACAAAACCAGAAAAAGGCAGATCTGCAAAGCAAGGACTAGTCAGATCTTTTAAGATCTAGTGCTCCAAATGGCACCATTTTAAAGAATCATAGAGTCATAGAACAACCAGGTTGGAAGACACCCTCTGGATCCTTAAGTCCAACCATTCCTATCAAATACTAAACCACACCCCTCAGCACCTCATCCACCCACGTCTTAAACACCTCAAGGGAAGGTGATTCAACCACCTCCCTGAGGTTTTTCCAACTCCATCCCCAAAAATAAAAGAACCATGTGACAGCAAGCATTTGGAAAACTGAGCCAGAATGGAAAAAGGCTTGGAAAGTTTTAAGCAAATTACAAGAAAGCTTTAGAGCAGAAGTACATTACAATGCAGGCTCTACATCATCTCATTATTAACATCCTTTTCTCCAAATGAAGAAAGCATTGCTTAATAGTGTTCACATATTTTCAGCACACTTACATCCAAATATCAGATTACCATCTCTTGCACCCTAGGAATATCATAGAATAGATTCAGAGGATAACTCTAGTTGAGGGGGGCTCAGGAGTTGTGTGATCTGACAAAGTGCTCACAGAAACACCAACCATCAGATCAGACCAGGCTCCTTCTGGAGAAGGAGGGAACCTCTGCCACTGCTCACCTGTCATTCAGGGGAGTTTTCCTTAAGTTAGTCCCAGCATCCCATGTCCCTCACCCTCCCACTGTGCACTGGTGAGAACTGCTTCGCTTCCCATCAGCTCCTTCTTGGGCACTGGGGTCTGTTGTTTGCTGCTCCTGTATCTGCCCCCTCTCCAGACTGTCCTTGCCCTGGTCCTTCAGCCTCGCTTCACAGGGCAGATTTCCTAGCCCCAAACAACCTTAGTAGCATTCTGTTAGGCTCACTCTGGTTTATTAATGTCTTCTTTGAATTGAGGGGGCCAAAACAGAATGCAGTATGCAAATGTGGTCTAACGAGTGCTGAGTAGAGGGGGAATTCCATCCAGTGATTGACTAGCTGTATTCCTGTTTTAAACAGCCCTGGGTATGATTGATCATACCTGCCAGAGCACATTGCTGGCTCATGCTCAGCTTGCTGCTACATGAAACCTCAGACCTTTCCCCCAGAGCTGCTCCCCAATCAGGCAGCCTGCAGCCTGTATCACAGCAATGGGTTTTTCCATTCTATGGTAGGCATTCATTCTGTCCTTGTTCAATTTCATTAGTTTCCTGTTGGCCTGTTCCTCAATCCTGTTTATATCCCTCTGAAAATTCTTCACAGGTATTCTCAAAAGTTCTGCCCTAAGCTATTACCAGTTTCAAGAAGGATTTTATTCTCATTTGTCATCATGGAGAATCAGAGGCAAGTCTCATTGGAAAGACATTTTAAAAAGGATAATACAACAGGCAGGAAAAGGAAGAGTCTGGAGTGACTGAGTCAAGACCAGTTGGTTAAACTAAAGGAGAAAAGGGAACTACACAGGCAGTGCAAGGAGGGACGGGGAATCTGGGATGTGTATAGGGACGCTGCCCACTTGTGTAAGGATGAGGTCAGGAAGGCCAAGGCACAGATGGAGTAAAACTTGGCAGGAGAAGTAAAGACTAACAACAAGGGCTTCTACAGGTACATCAATCAATAGAGGAAGGGCAGAGAGAATGTACCTCTACTGATGGTTGGGAATGTTGATCACATATCGACAGATGAGGAGAAGGCTGAGGTACTTAATTTTTTTTGCTTCAGTCTTCACCAATAACCACTCTCCTCACACCCTGTGGGTCATGGGACAGGAAGATGCTGACCAGGGGGATAAACCTCCTCCCACAATAGAGGAGGATCAGGTTTGTTATCACCTGAGGAACCTGAACATATA
>WAAB01010840.1:0-40560 GCA_013389865.1 Piaya cayana | reverse complement strand
GAGGGGGCCAAAACAGAATGCAGTATGCAAATGTGGTCTAACGAGTGCTGAGTAGAGGGGGAATTCCATCCAGTGATTGACTAGCTGTATTCCTGTTTTAAACAGCCCTGGGTATGATTGATCATACCTGCCAGAGCACATTGCTGGCTCATGCTCAGCTTGCTGCTACATGAAACCTCAGACCTTTCCCCCAGAGCTGCTCCCCAATCAGGCAGCCTGCAGCCTGTATCACAGCAATGGGTTTTTCCATTCTATGGTAGGCATTCATTCTGTCCTTGTTCAATTTCATTAGTTTCCTGTTGGCCTGTTCCTCAATCCTGTTTATATCCCTCTGAAAATTCTTCACAGGTATTCTCAAAAGTTCTGCCCTAAGCTATTACCAGTTTCAAGAAGGATTTTATTCTCATTTGTCATCATGGAGAATCAGAGGCAAGTCTCATTGGAAAGACATTTTAAAAAGGATAATACAACAGGCAGGAAAAGGAAGAGTCTGGAGTGACTGAGTCAAGACCAGTTGGTTAAACTAAAGGAGAAAAGGGAACTACACAGGCAGTGCAAGGAGGGACGGGGAATCTGGGATGTGTATAGGGACGCTGCCCACTTGTGTAAGGATGAGGTCAGGAAGGCCAAGGCACAGATGGAGTAAAACTTGGCAGGAGAAGTAAAGACTAACAACAAGGGCTTCTACAGGTACATCAATCAATAGAGGAAGGGCAGAGAGAATGTACCTCTACTGATGGTTGGGAATGTTGATCACATATCGACAGATGAGGAGAAGGCTGAGGTACTTAATTTTTTTTGCTTCAGTCTTCACCAATAACCACTCTCCTCACACCCTGTGGGTCATGGGACAGGAAGATGCTGACCAGGGGGATAAACCTCCTCCCACAATAGAGGAGGATCAGGTTTGTTATCACCTGAGGAACCTGAACATATAGAACTCTATGGGACCTGATGAGATGCATCCCAGAGTCCTGAGGGAATTAGCTGATGTGGTTGCCAAGTCATTCTCCATGATATTTGAAAGGTCATGGCAATCAGGAGAAATCCTTGGTGACTGGAAGCAGGATAATGTTGTGTCCAGTTTTAAAAAGCATAGAAAAGACAACCCTGGAAACTATTGACCTTTTAGCCTCACCTCTGTGCCTGGGAAGATCACGGAACAGATCCTTCTAGAAGCTATGCCAAAGGACAGGGAGGTGATTGATAACAGCAAGCACAGCTTCACCAGGGCAAATCCTCTATGACCAACTTAGTGGCTTTTTATGATGAGGTTACTGCAGCAGTGGACACAGGTACAACTATGGACGTGATCCATCTGGAATTCTGTAAAGCCTTTGACACAGTCACCTGCAACATCCTCCACTCTAAATTGGAGACATGTGGATTTGATGGATGGAAGGATGGATGGATGGTACAATGGATAAAAAACTGTTTAGAAGGTGCTGTTCAGAGAGTAGTGGTCAATGGCTCAAAGTCCAGATGGAGATCCTTGACTAGTGGTGTCCCACAGGGATCCATACTGGGACCAGTGCTGTTTAACATCTTCATCAATGATATTGACAGCGAGACTGAGTGCACCCTCAGCAAGTTTGCAGATGACACCAAGCTTAGTGGTGCAGCTGCCATGCTGGAATGATGCTGGGGGGACCTGGACAAGACCAAGTGCAAGGTCCTATACCTGGGTCAGGGCAATCCATGTTCTCAGTAAATGATGGGGAATGACATGATTGAGAGCTGTCCTGCAGAGAAGGACTTGAGGATGCTGGCTGATGAGAAGCTTGACATGAGCCAGCAATGTGTGCTTGCCTGCCAGAAGGCCAACCATGTCCTGGGCTGCAATAAAAAAGCATAGCCAGCAGGGTAAGGGAAGTGATTCTGCCTGTTTATTCCTCTCTTGTGATACCTCATCTGGAGTATTATGTCCAGTTCTGGAATCCTCAGCATAAGAATGATATGGAGGTGTTGGGAGGGATCCAGAGGAGAGCTACAAAGATGAGCCAAGGGCTGGAGCTCCTCCTTATATGAGGGCAGGCTGAGAGAATTGGCTTTGTTCAGCCTGGAGAAGACAAGGCTCCAAGGAGTTCTTATAGCGACCTTCCACCATCTGAAAGGGGCTTCAAAAAATCTGGAGAGGGACTATTCATAAAGGCTTGTGATGACAGGATGAGGGGGAATGGATATAAACTGAAGAGGGACAGATTTAGACTAGACATTAGGAAGAATTTCTTTACCATGAGAGTGGTGAGGCACTGGTACAGGTTGCCAGGGGAAACTGTGGATGCCCCATCCCTAGAGATGTTCAAGGCCAGCTTGGATGGGGCCTTGGGCAACCTGATGTAGTAGAATGTCCTTGCCCACAGCAGGTGGGGGTGGAATTACTTGATCTTTAAGCTTCCTTCCAACCCTATCTATTCTATGATTCCGTGATTCTAACTTAAAAATGCTGCATGGTAACAGTGGCTGAAGTGGTCAAAGTGGGGAATAGGGTGCGAAACAATACGTTGCCATTAGCACTGTTATCACTTCCATTAGTGTTATACAGTGTTCTTTCAGGTAGAATGTTAGGTTCAGGAAATAGCTACATTCTGGATGCCTCAATATGATGGGAGCTGTAGCCCGGCAAACCAAAAAGGTAGGGGCGTGAGGACAAAATGTAATCTTGACCTCAGAGACTTAGAATGGATTCTTAGGTGGAAGGGCCTAGATATGATAACTTGATGACCAGTACTAATTGTGTATTGTGTGGGACTGACAGTTTCTCTTTGGTGCAGGGAGCTGAGAGCTCTCCTATTTCAAGTGGCTGGTCATCTCCGTCTGCCCCACAGTAGTAGCTCTAGGCTGCAGGTACATTTGAATAATTCTACTGTCCTATCACTCACCCTATCTTAGGTGCTAGACATTAAGTTATTTACAGTGGTGTTAATAGTCATTGCCATGAAAAATGAAGGCACAGGAATTCTGACAACTACCAAGCCAAATGGTTTGCCTCAGGAATTCTGCAGCAGAGTAGATGAGAGTTTGTTTTGAAAATCAAGTACATGACAGTGATTAGGGTTGCTGACAGAAAACTGCTTAGAACTCTCTCCTTCCAAAACATTTCAGAATTTAGTCAAGGCTGTGCCTAAGAACCCTAAATACTGCAGCATGTCAACCTCTTCAGAAATCTCCTCAGGCTATTTTCAACAGTTTGTTCAGGTATGCTGACCAATAAAAGCAAGTAACAGTTTTAAGGTGTCTCAACTATTTGGCAGGTTTTATCAAAAAAAGCCCATTAGACTGAGCTTTTAGTATCTAACCAGTGTGTTTTATTTTGCAATGAATTGAGTCATTAAAGAAAAGAATCTTTGCTCGATAGTGGAGCAGGTAAGAAAGAGCCCAGGAGCAATCATACGTACTTGTGATTCTGCTATAACCTCTCTCTGTCAGCATCCCAACCCCAAAGAGTCTAACAGCATGCACTAGAGTAGTGCTGAAAAACAAGATCCTGATCCAGCTCCTAGTAAAGTTAACAGCTGTCTTTCTTCATTTCTACTAGATAAAGCCAAATTTAAAGACCCTGAACCTGACTGTGAGCCATGCTGTGGCAGCATAGCTATAGTGTCTGTTGAACCAGAAAGTGGGTAATTTTCCCTTCTGTGTGTGAGACCCAGTGGGACGGCAAAATAGGCTGCTATGTTTGTAAATGATCTTCTCCTGTAGATACAGGCAAAAATGACACACAAGGAAGAGAAGATAATGAGTGAGACACAGATATGCTTGTGTCGACTGACCTACAGAAATCTCACCTCAAGCCATGCATAGTTCTAAGAAGCCTTAGGATGCATTTCTAAGCATTGCAGAATCAAAGAGATGGGAACTGCCTCCACAGCCTTAGGATTTGCCAAGCACAATTCAGATTTTAAAAATATGTAACCAGTATTTCATGCCATTTTACTGAGAAGAAATTATTTCTCGGTAGAATTCTACAGCTAGTAGCACATGTACTACATAAATCCAAAGATAAAATAATTCCTGCATTTAGCAGAAACTTCCACTTCTTTAAAAATCAGTAAGAGTGGGTAATTCTATTTAACAGAGGCTGTAGATTATAGATGTAGGCATATAGTATGAAAATATCTGGGAAGATAAAGCATATTTATCAGAATTTCAAGAGCCACCTTTGTAGCAGCAGTAAACCAACACTTGATATTGGAGGAAAAAGCCCCAGAATCCTACTGTTAGGGCCAAATTTTATTTTTCCCTTCTCTTACTTCAGAGCGGGTTGGTATAGACACCTCCAAGAGCTCTGACAGTGCTTACACTCTGAGTACTCCTTCCCCACTTCACTACATGATGATCCTCAGCCAAGTTGCCAAACACAATTATTTCTCTGGGTAACAGCGTGAAAGGTAGCTGCAGCGAGCATGGCGGTCAAACAAAGCAGACCAAGTATGCAATTGCACCTGCCTTTTGCACTCAAATACAGAGCAAATTACAACATTTGCCATCAAGGAACTGAGCAGCAGTACCATGTGTGATGGCCTCACAAGCACCATTTTCATCATGTGCTTGGGTATATCTTTTAAATCTAGAGCAAGGAACAGATGGTTCATCAAAAGGCACATTTAAAATAAAGATAATTATGTAGTAAGAAGCTTAATTACATAGGATTATTCAGGTCCACTTAATTGCTTGACAGTCTGAGAGCCTCCCACGTATTTGTGACAGAAGCATCTAATTCTTACTGCTTTTCCAGACTCTGTGATGGCTTCAGGACAAATGCAATTGTATTATTAATTCAACTAATATTAATTTCTGATTTTCAGCTACAAGGAATAAACATAAGCCTACTTATCAAGCAATAAAACACTGTTTTGTTCCTATAGGCATTGTATTTTCTTCCATAAAATATTAATAGCCTGAACTGCAAAAATACAAGTAGAACAAAATGTTATCATAACACTATACTCAATAGAACATTAATCATACTTAGACATGATTTAGATTAAATAATAGAATTTTTCTCTGGTCTACCTGCCCAAAGACTCTTAAATATCACCAGGGTTTGGAAGGTTTTTATGAGTTTTAATGTGGACAAATAAAAATAGCCTTCTACCACTCCCATATCCCCAAGTAGGTGATCCTCTTTCCCCACAGGGAAAATTACTAATACACTAAATATATATATATATATATATATTATTTTTTTTTACTCTAAAAACCAAATTATTTTCTTTGTCTTTGCTTAAACAACGTAGTATGCATTATGTGGCTACAGTGCAGCTATTCTGAGACTGCATTATTGTAGGACTTACTGTACCAATCATAGTAATATATTTTACAGACAAATAATGTATTTCTAAAAAACTTTGCTGAAGACTTTCCATGTGACTCTGTCAAGTCCTGAGAGCTTACCAGCTGCTGAGCTTGGATTCAGCACCATCCCAAAATACAAAACTATGAAGGTGGTTCTGCCACATGAATCATGCTGAAGGGGGACCCTGGTATTACAGGGTCCCTATCATGCAGCTGGGGGATTTAAAGAACACCCAACATAATCCCAGATATTTTTTACTCTATATAGGTTCCAGGAAACAGTTCAGAGGAATTTGTGTAGCGGGCTTTGCAGTTAAATTGCATCCTTCCTTCCAGCCCTACATGCAATAGTTTCCCATGCTCAACACGTTTCTTGATGTACAATAGAGCACTAGCAAAGCCAAGCACAGAGTTTATATTTAAGGAGTGTAAATGTGATACTGAAAGCCTGAGCTCTAAAATTATCTCCTGTTTTTCATGAAAGGGAGCACTACAATATTAGCATTTGCCAACCTATTGTGCACTTTTCTTAAATAGAAAAACTGGAAATGGTTTCATTGCACATGACTGGAAAAAGAAATGTGCAGAAGAATTAAGCTTATCACTTAGAAAAAAAAAAACAAAACATAGTTCAGTCTAAGACTCTAAATGTAACTTAAAGTTTGGGAAAGACCCAATAATATTACCCTATAATAGCTCCATTCACACTGACAAAGTTCGGGTCATTTTAAACTGCTGCTATGTTTTGGAAAGATGCCCAGAAAACTTTGGTGTGAAAAATCTGGTAAATGCTTTTGCACTATATTAGCTAACATTATTTAAGGTCAATAATGCAGGTGGGGGGTTTCTCCCATTCAAGTTGCATAATAAAAACTTTAAAAATACAGGCAGATTTCTTCCTAAAACTCCGTTCAAAAGTGGCTTTTGCTGAAAACTTTAAAATAAGAAGCAATGTGGGGAGAGTGGGGAGAGGATGATATTTTGCAGTTATCAGGAGAGAACAAGAGAGGTGTGAAAAATCACAAATCAAGACCGCAGTTTTTCCATTAGTTTCAGTGCAGCAATTTAACTTTTATAAACAAGTAACAGCACTAAGTGCAACTTGCCAAGCAAATCACTAAGACTTATGCTACTTTCCATACTAAAGGTGTCAAGGTGCACTGAATATTTTCTTCCTGCTGCTAAGGAGTAACGTTAGAGGTTTTTGGTGAAGCATATGCCGAAGTTCCTAGCTCTGCAGCAGTTATGGTTTGCTAGTGTGACACTATGACTGATCACAGTCCTGCATTGCTCCTGCCTCTGTAAATGTGCTTTCACTTGTAATGGAAATGTTTAGTTCAAAGTAGTGTGTACATTACACATTATTAATGGCTGAAACAGATGCTTCCACCTAGTGAACGGGTTTGTTTCTGTATAGAGCAAATCCTCCTGTAAATCTGAATCATTTATTTGGTTGCATATCAATTTGAAGGATAATAATATGAAAAGCCCTTTCTACTTTGTCTTATATTACAGAAACTTTTAAATTTTTAATTTGTGTTTCATATAAACAAATTTATATACATCTACACACATTTTATTACCCCTTTTACATGGCTCTATTTGTTTCTGTTGTAAATTGCACAGTTTCTTAACCACTGCTAAGCAAAAGCTACCCTGTCAGTAAATTATTCATACAATAAAATACATGATGTGTTCTACAAATGACAGTTGTTAGTTTCAGGACAGAATTGTTGTATTTATGTTATAGTTTATGTTCAATTAACACATTGCTGCATCAATGCAAGTGTCAGCATGGAAATGAACCAGAGACTACATGAAAATGAAATACTCTAGGAAGGAATTATTGCCTGTCCAAAATAGATTAAAACTCAATTTATATTGGAGTTTGCTTGTACAATACCATCTGAGATACTCATGAGCAATTCCAAGAGCATAGATCTTGCTTCCAAAAGCAAATTATCTAATTTCTTTACCTTCTCTTGTGTTTTCTGCCAAAAGAACTGTGTCTCTATGTGCAGGATTAATCAATGATTCTAAAGCTGGAGCAGCTGCAGTTCATGAAAACCAGATTATTAGCAAGGAGAAGACAACTTTAAAAATAAGTCACCCGTGTCTTTTGTTATGTGTAAACAAGCTCAATTCCTACTGCACAGACAGATCACAAGCATGGCCATGGTGGAAACAGGAATTATGATCTTTTAGGAATAAAACATAATAATAGTTTTATTTGTCAGATACAATATTTCTGAATGTACGAAACCCTGGAAGTAACTAAAGGGAGCAGACAGTAATGGTTCAAAATAAAAAAGATGAATTGACCTCTTCTGAGAACAGCAAGGCCTTGTATGACAAAATTGCTTATATGTTATGAATCTGAATGCTGTCGGGGTTAAAATTAGTCCTGACTGCAAACCAAGAGGACTAGAATTAAATTCTTTGAACATCTGATGTTTCTCACTTCTGATTCCTTCTCTCTCAACCTGTACCAATTACAATACTTATTTGTCCTTGAATAAATACGTGAGTTGCTGTAAAATGTTTGCATCAGAAAGCAGGTCAGCGTCATTAAAGAGATCCTGGTTCTCAGTGTTACTTAAATCTACTTACTGTCAGGAGAATGTGTTTTGAATTAAATGTCCTCCTTTTTGCAAGATATGGAGTTATACGAGTTCGGGAATAACCCCACAGAGCTTGCTTGGCAAACCTCCCATAATCTTTCTGAGCCACTATATTTCATGCCATGGATTCTACATTAGAACTTGTGTATTTGTAAAGGAACTTAAAAAGTCCAGCTGGCACAAAATCACTTTATAAATCTGGCACCACAGACCTGAATAAACAGTGTAAACTCCCTCTGAGATTTACATTTCATTCACATGGATTACACTGTTTAATCATATTACTCCAAAGCATCTGAGCTCTCCCTCATCTCATGGGAGGTCTGGAGGAGAATATCATTATAAGGCTTCCTTCGTGTGATTTCTTCTATTTTGCTCCATGCCAGCAGCAAGGGAAGAGTTGAATTTGCTCCCGCACAAAACAGTTTTCAGGACACAAGTCTGTAGCTGGGGCCCTAGCAGTGTAGAACTCACAAACTAGGCACTACTGCTGACTTATCTCTTCTCTCAGCTGGACTCTGTTACGCTCTCTCCATTTGGAACCCCTGTGTGAAGAAAGAAGTGATAGAAATAGGGAAGAAAACGACACCTGCTTCCTTCAGAAAGCAGGCAAACCTTCACCAAAAAAGTAGTATAAATCTTTAGTATGGGCAAGTCTGTCTTTCTAAAATATTTATATTGCTCATGAGTAAAGATTGGAAGTTGTAGTAGGATTAGAAAAAAAATTCCCCACCTTTCTACTTTTTTCCTTTTGAGCTCTGTCACTGTGTTTGGATGAACTAAGTTAATTTGTGTACTTTGTTGAGCTGCTAAACCAAACATTTTGTCTAAACCCAGCTTTGCAAGTCTGCCTTATTGAAGAATCATGATCATGCACTATTATGCAATTACAAAACACTGAGCAGTATCTGCTGTTATTATAAAGTCAGTGGACAACATGGTTGTTTTGGTTTCGTAATACTAAAACCATATTTTCTGCAGTGTTCGACTTTCACATATGAATGTGAGTGGAGATGAGGCAACAGCTGCAAGCCACAGTACAAGAGTATGAATGTTTCTGTTGTTTGGATTAAGTTTTTTATTAGCCTCTGCCTTTACCTAGGCCCTACCACACAGGATATACCCCGCACCTGCAGACTTGCAAACATGTATACAGCCCTATAATTCACTGATTTGTCACTGCACATATCAACTTACACAAAACTGCCCCAAGAGATACATCTCAGTAAAATAATTGAGAAATCTGTCCTTTTTCTTTCATTTCTAGTTCTAAAGCATATTTCTTCTGCTGCTTCCAGATCTACAATGGAACAGTCAAGATTATTTAAATTTTTTTTTTTTAAATAAGGCAAATAAAAACCCAGAACAATAGAAAAAGAAGGTATAAGAGAAACTGCCATCAAATTACTAATCCAAAACTATGAAAGAAGTTGTGGAATAGCATCTACTGGAATGAACCTTCAGGTCTTGACTAGGCCCTACAAGTGATACTGCAATTCAAATAATAATTATGTGTGCACAGTAATCCGAGAAGATAAAAATCTTACAGAACACTTAGAGTAATACTGACCTATAGATAAAGCAAAAATGGGAACAAAGACAATTATGTGTTCTACACCTACAGGAAGACAGTTGTCCTTTCTCTGACTCCTTTCTCACTGTCTTCAGTGAATGACATGAGCTTTTGTCAAATTCTCTTGATTTTTATGGGTTTTTTCTTTGACATATTTCATTTCATATTTCATATTTCAGAGGTCATTTTGTTTCTTAAGTATTCTTGTGTTATGACTGTAGTTTAGAAGTAACTCAGTGTAAAACTGATGAAAGGAAATGCCTTGAAATGAGTTAAGTATTCTTTATGTGGCAAATATATTTTCTAAGATGAAAATTTACTATTTCATAAAAAATAATGATGTTTCATGACCACATAGTACACGCTTCACTGCTAATTTTCTGTATGATATACATTCATATTCTTAGACTATAAAAGCTGAAGTAATGTACCTAAAACTACCTAAAACTAAACTGTATGACTAGAAGTGTCATCTAGACACTCCTTGAACTCTGACAGACTTGATTGCATGACCATTTCCCTAGGTACCCTGTTCCAGTGACCGACCATGTTCTCAGCGAAGAATGTTCTCCTAGTATTCACTCTGATCTTTCCTTGATGCAGCTTCATTCCATTACCTTATGTCTTGCTACTGATCACCAGAGAGAGGAGATAGGCACTTTGATGTCCACATTGCCCCTTGGCAAAATACAGGGAGCTACTGACCTCTCAGCCTAACCTCAGTGGGGAAGGTTATGGAGAAGATCATCTTGAATAGCACTTAGGGGATAGGCGATCAGGCCCAGTCAGCATGAGTTTAGAAACATCAGATAAACTGACCTTCTTCTGTCACTAGGTGACCCACTTAGTGGATGAGGGAATAGCTGTGGCTGTTGTCTACCTTGACATTAGTAAAGCATTTGACACCATTTCCCACAGTATTTGCTTGGAAACACTGTCTGCCCATTGTTCGGATATGCATACTCTCTGCTGTGTAAAAAAAGTGGCTGGATAGCTGGGCCTGGAGATTTGCAGTGAATGGGGTCAAATCCAGCTGGCAGCTCATCACAGCTGGCATTCCCCAGGGCTCAATGTTGGGGCTTGCTCTGTTTAATTTCATTGTCAATGATCTAGATGAGAGGATGAAGGCATTGAGTACACCCTTAGCAAGTTTGCAGACGACACTAAGCTGGCTGGAAGTGTTGATCTGCTGGAGGGTAGGGAGGCTCTGCAGAGGGATCTGAACAGCCTGAACCACTGGGTTGAGTCCAATGGCATGAGGTTTAACACAGCCAAATGCCAGGTCCTGCACTGGGGCACAACAACCCTATGCAGAGCTACAGACTAGGAGAAGTCTGGCTGAAAAGTTGCCTGGAGGAGAGGGACCTGAGGTGTTCAGAATCACAGAATCACAGAATCACTGGGTTGGAACAGACCCATTGGATCATCAAGTCCAACCATTCCCACCAAACCCTAAACCATGTCCCTCAGGACCCCATCTACTCATGCCTTAAACTCGTGTTGGTTGACAGCCGACTGAACATGAGCCAGCAGTGTGCCCAGGTGGCCAAGAAGGCCAATGGCATCCTGGCTTGTATCAGAAACAGTGTGACCAGCAGGTCCAGGGAGGTTCTTCTCCCTCTGTACTCAGCACTGGTGAGACCGCTCCTTGAATCCTGTGTTCAGTTCTGGGACCCTTACCACAAGAAGGAGGCTCTGGAGTGAGTCCAGAGAAGAGCAACAAAGCTGGTGAAGGGGCTGGAGAACAGTCCCTATGAGGAACAGCTGAGAGAGCTGGGGTTGTTTAGCCTGGAGAAGAGGAGGCTGAGGGGAAATTTTATTGCTCTCTATAATGACCTGAAAGGAGGTTGTGGAGAAGGGAGACCTGGCCTCTTCTCCCAAGTGACAGGGAACAGGATAAGAGGGAATGGCCTCAAGCTGCACCAGGGGAGGTTCAGGCTTGATATTAGGAAAAAAAATTCACGGAAAGGGTCATTAGGCACTAGAACAGGCTGCCCAGGGAGGTGGTTGATTCACCTTTCCTGGAGGTGTTTAAGGGATGGATGGACGAGGGCATGGTTTGATAGGTATGGTTGGACTCGATGATGCGGTGGGTCTTTTCCAACCTGGTGGTTCTATGATTCTATGCATGTACCCTCAGTAAGTTTACAGATGACAGCAAATCAGGCAGAAGTGTTGACCTGCTTGGGGGAATGAAGGCTCTGCAGAGGCATCTAGACAGGCTGGATCAATGGGCCAAGGCGAACTGTACAGTGTTCAACAGGCTAAGTGTAAGGTCCTCCACTTGGACCGAAACAAGTCCATGTAATGCTACAGGCTTCAGGATAAATGGCTGGGAAACAGCCCAGTAGAAAAGGATCCGGTGGGTTTGTTTAATAGCAGGATGAATATGAGCCAGTAGTGTGTACAGATGGCCAAGAAGGAAAATGCCATCCTGGCTTGTATCAGACCTGGTGTGGTCAGCAGAATTAAGGAAGGCCACACTTTGAATGTTGTGTTCAGATTTTGGCCCTTCATACAAGATAGACATTGAGATGTTGGAGTGCATCCAGAGGAGGCCAATGAAGCTGGTGAAGGATCTAGAGAACCTAATTCATAAAGATCAGGTGAGGAAACTGGAGTTGTACAGTCCAGAGAAAAGGAGGGTAGGTGGAGACCTTATTCCTCTCTACAACTACCTACAAGGAGGTTGTAGCAAGGAGAGGGTTGGTCTCTTATTCCAAGTAACATGACAAAATGAGATTTAAATTAAATATCAGGAAAATTTTCTGCACTGAATGGGTTGTCAAGCACTGGAGCAGGCTGCAAAGGGAAGGGATTGAGTCACCATACCTCTGAATATGACCAGCTAACCAGCTTCTTACACAATGAGCAGTGCACCCAGCAAATGATCTCTCTCCTATATAGAGAAAAGGTTGTTCTGGGGGACCTTGTCAAAGGCTTTCCAGAAATCCACATAAATTACATCCATTGCTTTTTCTGTGTCAACTGATGTGGTCACCCCATCATAGAGATCCACTAAGTTAGTGAGGCAGGGCTTGCCTTTGGTGAAACCATACTGGTTGCCCCTAATTATCTCCCTGTCCTCTATGTGCTTTAGCATAGTTTCTAGGAGGACCTGTTCCATGATCTTCCCAGCACCAAAGTAAGCTTGACAGGTTCATAGTTCCACAAGTCATTCTTGCTAACTTCTTAAAAAAAACAGGCAGTGTTGCCCTTTTTCCAGGCACCAGGGACTTCCCCTGACTGCCACAACTTTTCACATATCATGGAAAGTGGCTTGGCAACACCATCAAGCCAGTTCCATCAGGATTCTGGGATGCATCTCATTAGGTTCCACAGGCTTACATAAATTCATCCTCCTCAGCTGGTGGTGGACCTGATCTTCCCCTGTAGTGGAAGAGACTTTACCCATCTTGTCCCCATCTTGTTGTCTATTGACCCAGGAGGAGTGAGGAGAGGGGTTGTCAGTGAAGAATGAAGCAAAAAAAGTTAAGTACCTCAATCATCTCCTCCATCTGTTGATATGAGGTCACAATTTTTGTCCATCATGAGGTTTACTCTATCTTTAACCTTTCTCTTCTAGTTGACATACCTGTAGATGGTATCCAAGTCATTTTCCACAAAGAAATGAACTGGAAAATGTAGGCCTTTCCCTTACTCAATTTTGTTGAGATGCAGGCCTGATTTTTATGTTTGGCTTATTTATAAAGATCAGATGAGCAATCTGTATGAACAATTTTAAATCAATGGATTATTTAGACACTGTTCACTTACTGTTCACAATTTGTGATCAGTGATTAATTACTTGAGTGTTTAAACATTGTTTCTGTATTCTGATTGGACACCTGAAACTTCTGAGAAGAGGAGAAGAATGAATCAGAAACAGTAATTAGTATGCAGTCAAAGTAAATGCTCCTGTTAACACATGAATGATTTGGTNAACAAAGCTGGTGAAGGGGCTGGAGAACAGTCCCTATGAGGAACAGCTGAGAGAGCTGGGGTTGTTTAGCCTGGAGAAGAGGAGGCTGAGGGGAAATTTTATTGCTCTCTATAATGACCTGAAAGGAGGTTGTGGAGAAGGGAGACCTGGCCTCTTCTCCCAAGTGACAGGGAACAGGATAAGAGGGAATGGCCTCAAGCTGCACCAGGGGAGGTTCAGGCTTGATATTAGGAAAAAAAATTCACGGAAAGGGTCATTAGGCACTAGAACAGGCTGCCCAGGGAGGTGGTTGATTCACCTTTCCTGGAGGTGTTTAAGGGATGGATGGACGAGGGCATGGTTTGATAGGTATGGTTGGACTCGATGATGCGGTGGGTCTTTTCCAACCTGGTGGTTCTATGATTCTATGCATGTACCCTCAGTAAGTTTACAGATGACAGCAAATCAGGCAGAAGTGTTGACCTGCTTGGGGGAATGAAGGCTCTGCAGAGGCATCTAGACAGGCTGGATCAATGGGCCAAGGCGAACTGTACAGTGTTCAACAGGCTAAGTGTAAGGTCCTCCACTTGGACCGAAACAAGTCCATGTAATGCTACAGGCTTCAGGATAAATGGCTGGGAAACAGCCCAGTAGAAAAGGATCCGGTGGGTTTGTTTAATAGCAGGATGAATATGAGCCAGTAGTGTGTACAGATGGCCAAGAAGGAAAATGCCATCCTGGCTTGTATCAGACCTGGTGTGGTCAGCAGAATTAAGGAAGGCCACACTTTGAATGTTGTGTTCAGATTTTGGCCCTTCATACAAGATAGACATTGAGATGTTGGAGTGCATCCAGAGGAGGCCAATGAAGCTGGTGAAGGATCTAGAGAACCTAATTCATAAAGATCAGGTGAGGAAACTGGAGTTGTACAGTCCAGAGAAAAGGAGGGTAGGTGGAGACCTTATTCCTCTCTACAACTACCTACAAGGAGGTTGTAGCAAGGAGAGGGTTGGTCTCTTATTCCAAGTAACATGACAAAATGAGATTTAAATTAAATATCAGGAAAATTTTCTGCACTGAATGGGTTGTCAAGCACTGGAGCAGGCTGCAAAGGGAAGGGATTGAGTCACCATACCTCTGAATATGACCAGCTAACCAGCTTCTTACACAATGAGCAGTGCACCCAGCAAATGATCTCTCTCCTATATAGAGAAAAGGTTGTTCTGGGGGACCTTGTCAAAGGCTTTCCAGAAATCCACATAAATTACATCCATTGCTTTTTCTGTGTCAACTGATGTGGTCACCCCATCATAGAGATCCACTAAGTTAGTGAGGCAGGGCTTGCCTTTGGTGAAACCATACTGGTTGCCCCTAATTATCTCCCTGTCCTCTATGTGCTTTAGCATAGTTTCTAGGAGGACCTGTTCCATGATCTTCCCAGCACCAAAGTAAGCTTGACAGGTTCATAGTTCCACAAGTCATTCTTGCTAACTTCTTAAAAAAAACAGGCAGTGTTGCCCTTTTTCCAGGCACCAGGGACTTCCCCTGACTGCCACAACTTTTCACATATCATGGAAAGTGGCTTGGCAACACCATCAAGCCAGTTCCATCAGGATTCTGGGATGCATCTCATTAGGTTCCACAGGCTTACATAAATTCATCCTCCTCAGCTGGTGGTGGACCTGATCTTCCCCTGTAGTGGAAGAGACTTTACCCATCTTGTCCCCATCTTGTTGTCTATTGACCCAGGAGGAGTGAGGAGAGGGGTTGTCAGTGAAGAATGAAGCAAAAAAAGTTAAGTACCTCAATCATCTCCTCCATCTGTTGATATGAGGTCACAATTTTTGTCCATCATGAGGTTTACTCTATCTTTAACCTTTCTCTTCTAGTTGACATACCTGTAGATGGTATCCAAGTCATTTTCCACAAAGAAATGAACTGGAAAATGTAGGCCTTTCCCTTACTCAATTTTGTTGAGATGCAGGCCTGATTTTTATGTTTGGCTTATTTATAAAGATCAGATGAGCAATCTGTATGAACAATTTTAAATCAATGGATTATTTAGACACTGTTCACTTACTGTTCACAATTTGTGATCAGTGATTAATTACTTGAGTGTTTAAACATTGTTTCTGTATTCTGATTGGACACCTGAAACTTCTGAGAAGAGGAGAAGAATGAATCAGAAACAGTAATTAGTATGCAGTCAAAGTAAATGCTCCTGTTAACACATGAATGATTTGGTGTTAATATGAAAACAGATGTTAATATAAAAAAATCTCTTGATAATTAGTGCAATTATAAACCTGCTTGTGTTACATCTTACAACAGTGCGTTTGCCATATTCATCTTCCTCTATCTAGTATTGTATATCCATTATCAAATTACTGGAAAATAGTAGAAGTATCATACTAAAGAAATGAGAAAACTCTAATTCTTCAAATGACAAAGGTTACTGAGGATTTTATGGTGTAGGAATAGCATGGTACAAATCCTTAAGATGTAGTTAATGTTATTGACAGAGGATTTCACTCAACACTTTCAGAGAGTACCATTACAATTATAATATATAGTTCATTAAGTAGAAAGTAGTCATGAAAACCCTAGATGATATACAGGCCTTTGTCTCTTACCTACATGACAAGACATAGGAAAAACCACAAAAATGTAAGAATAATAGCAATTAACTGCCCTTAAAATACAAATAGTGAAAGACTTTGAATAATGCCTCAGATGAGGAAGCTAGCTATGTGCAGCCAGCATCTGGGCGTGAGGGCAGCAGAACTGTGAGCATTTAATTCTGTTCATTAGGATAACCATGGAACGTAAAGGAGCTCAAGGAAGGAAAACAAGTCCTTCAGGTGGAAACAGATGACATAGGAAAAAAAACCTCTGAGATGACAGAGCTTTGACTGAGAGGACACGGCAATGAATAAAGCCACAGAAACATAGCATTTTTATCTTACATTCTCTCTTTCCAAAATTACTTTAATCCAATATTTCTGTTGCACTACAATGATGAGTCCTTATGCTTACATGTACAAAATTGCATTGTCTTATGACTTGTAACAAAGTACAGCTTCTGATTCAATAGAGAGGACTCAATCCTAATCTGCAAGCCAGGCAGAGGATGTGAAATACCAGGGGGGGTCCGTAAATTCTGCAGTTGAAGTTAAAAAGTGAAATAAAACTCAGCTCTCACAATGAAAAAAATCTAGGAGAAACATTCTCTTTCCTCTATCAGAATTCTAGAACACAAAGAAACATGACATAGCTATGCAAAACCACAGTGTGATCAAGCACAAGGAAGAAAATAGATATTTAAGCCATAGACTTACATAAATTCAGTAGTGTGCCTCCTTCATTGTCAGACTTCCATCAAATGCATTAATGTACACCCCTGTATAACCTCAAAATGTTGCACAGCTATTAATACCAGGTTGTCTGCCAATTCCTAAAGGCTGTGGTGCCTGGGAAAGACTGCATAAAACAGAGATGGAAGACATGAAACATTTGGTGTCTTAACAGTCACAGAGTTAATCTTTCAGTCAAGAAGAGACAGTAGTGCAGTGGCAACTGCAGTGCTAAATTTATTCTCACTCCTCTGAAACTGACACTCAGAGAATATCTAGGTTTTGGTTTAAAGAGTTATGCTGAGAAGCACTTCCTCACTGAAGGAAAACTATGGAAACTTTCAGTCTTAGGTCCTATATGATCATTTTTTCAATATTATATATTTGATACAATACTTCATCAAAATCTTTTGTATTGAAATGGGAACTCATGCAAAAAATCTATGCATTCAATATAGGTTTTTCTCACCGTGTTAAAAGAAAGAAGTAGATATGGTGGAAAGTGAGTTACATTACTGAGAAAACAGCTCATGGTAATGTTAAGTGTAGGGACCATGTTCCCTGTCAAATGCACAGACTCTGAGATAAACTTTGATCATAACTGAGAGAAGAATTTGAAGTTGGTAATTTACCACTGAAGTGCTGCTATTATTTAAGAAGATATTTGTTTTGTCTATCTGTAGTTTATGCAAATTTCAGAACAGAATCAGGGCTTCAACATATGCAAATAGTCCTTCAACTGGTGGAAAACTAAGTATCTTTTGCTACACGTTAGAGAAAGTTTTAAAAAATGTAGTATACTCAGAAAAGAACACTTAATGTATACTGAATAGTAACGAATGGGGAAGTAAAAAACCTAATTCCTCTGCATAGTCTTAAAAACGCAGCTTTCAACATAGGCTGATGTCATTTTGAAACCAGCTTCTTACTATGCTAGAGAAACTGTTGGTGCTTTAGTTGATTCACTGTTTCAGCATTTTCATTGTTTAGAAGTCATTGTATAGGAATTTGAAGTGTTCTACTGAGGTGGACTGTAGTTTAAATGAAAGCATATATGACTAATGACCTTGATAGGAAACTGATTTTTCCCTTGAACCAAAAATAGAACATCATAATGGAGCCACTACATTGTATGGCAAAAGTCTGCTATTTAATTGTTTTATGGGTAACAAATTAAAATGGATTTTAATACCTGGTGATTTTTTTTCTAATTAATGTTTCATGTGTTTTCTGGACTATTATTTTTATACTTCTAGCAGAGAATAACCATTTCTTCATCTGAAAAACTCTCTTAAATTTAGCTCGTAAACAATTAAGGTATTTGAAAGTGTCTTGGACTTTGTTTTGGAGCAATAACATAGCCTGAAAATGTTCCATCTTTCATTGCACAGCAGGATTTCAATTGCAAGTGCATGGTAAACAATTAAGCTTCATTTAAATTTTACCATTACATTTCACTTACATTTTCCTGGGATTTTGGCATGCATCAAATGCTTTATTTTGCATCTTTACTGACTCCATAAGTCTGGAATACCAGTGTCCCATATTTTTGACATGTTATTCCACATGCTAAGTGTCAGTAGTCCACATCTGATTAAACAAAACCTAGGAATTATACAAAAGTGAGATGAAATTAAAATGAAATTATTCTTAAATGTAAAGCCTAGTTAAATCATTTGCAACAGCTTTGTAAAAGGCTGAGAGATGAAATGCAAATTCCCTCTGACATTAAATAAAATACATTTAAACCATGTCATACATTATAAAGACCTCTGTTTGTAGATTTTTGAAAGACTGTCACTTCATTAGAACATGGATGATGCTTATCAATAGGATATCAGTATGTAGTTCTCTATTCTAATTTTATTTTTTGCACAAATTAAGATGGTAATTAAATAGAGAATCTCATTATTATACCCTTAACCAGAAATTGTCCTATTTTAACCATGCAGTATAAAGTAATATTTCTTAATCTTTAATTATATTCTAAGATTCTAATAGTTGACGACAGATGATCCAAGGAAGAATTACTGTCAGTTGTCTGCCTCTTAAACTCTGGAAAACAATGCTTTGTTGAATGCACATCAAGTTTTATTGTTCCAAAATAATATTTTCCCATATTCATCTTATTTTCATTTTGTAATCATCTAACAAAGCAGTGCTACAGCTGCTGTAGTTTTATTGTTCATCTCTTTATATAAAATTTTTCATTTGCTCAGAGTACTTCCGTCTTTCCAAGTCTCTGATTCTTTCTTTCTCGACATGGAAATAACATTCATCCATAAAATGCACTTCTACTCAGCAAGGTAATCTGAGAATTCATACGGTGAAAGTCACTTGTTAGTTACAGTGTCACATGCAGACTTGCGATGCTGTGACTAAGTCCTTCTTGACAAAGCCAGTTTTGTGTCATAACTTCGTATTGTAAACATTTTATAGGATCTTTTGAGAAGAATGGAAAGCCAATAGTAGGAACTACTGCATCTTATTCTGATCTGTGCCATTGCAAAATCTCAGGCTAATCACTGAAGATTTTTTCTGTTATAATTGGCTTTTCCTCAAAAGGGAAATATAGCTTTATATCAGATGTACTGTAGTTTCTCAGTGCTCAGGAACTGGCATTATCAAGACTGTCATCAACATGGTGTTTCACTGGTGCTAGCAACTTGTGTCAAGAGACAGGACTTAGCAGCAGACATGGTGCAGTGGTAATTCAGGATTATTGCACCACATCTAAGTCATAACCTCTGAATTGGTTGCTTTGCCTCTCATAGGTATGTCTGCTCTCACTAATGTGTCCTTGGATGTTCTCGAACTAAACTATTCAATGTCATCTGTTGTACTTTTGGTCCTGGTCTCCCAAGCTGAAGTTTGATTGCAGATGACATAATAGAGGCAACAAACTAAATTTGCAAAACTAGGTTTATATAACAACCCGTGTCACCTAGGACATAATTTCTGAAGTATAATTACGAACATTGTATTTGACTATTCCCAAACCTGTCACAGAAACTGACTTCAGATACTCCGCTTCCAAACCTTGGACAGTTTTCAAACCTAGTACTGAGAGAGTTGGTTTTTAAAGGATTTTTTTTTAGAAATATCTTGAATTTAACTATAACTCTATGCTCAGTCTTTTCTTTATTAAGGCAATTCTAATACATACACCACAAAACAATTGGATGGGCTTTTAGCATGCCCTTGCACATACCATGACATTTTTTTATACCACATCCTGTTTAAAGGCTTTATTGCAGTAGCCAGATTTTTATTGTCCAGTAATCAAAATGCCGTACAACATTTTACTAAAATAAAATAGTATTATAATCTTGTTCCATTGATTGATGGAAGTAAACATTTGACTCCTTATAATGATAGAGACTAAATGGAGAGACGTCTAACCTCTGCTGGGAAAGCTCAGCACACTCAGAGGCCCAGTGACACTCACTATAGCACAACAAAGGTGTTTCTAGTTTGTTGAAGCATTGTTAAATCTCATTTATATTTAATCCATTTACTTTGTCCAGGAGCCTTTACAGTCCACTGTGTCTAGAGGCATTTACTGCCTTTTCTACTGGCCTAAAGTTCCAAAACCTGTGAGATCAGAAAAAGAAAGGGTCTTTTCTAGCTGTCCGGTGAAGATAGACTCACATTTCAAAGGAATTCTACCTCTACCACTCAGATGAAAAGCTGTTGTAGCACTGGTCCAGGGTTTGGGTTATCTCTGCACAAAGTCCTGAACTGCAGCAGCCTTACTGGGTGACCTGGAGCAAGCTACTTATATTTTTGAAAAACAGTTCCCTGTTATTATAATATGGAAAGTGGTGTTTCCATCTTGTTCACTCTATTGATGAGAATAGCTATAACATGGACCATGAAGCACTCATATCCTATAGCAATAAGGATTGTAATAATGTCATGGGAATGCATCCTCACAATGTCAACAACACACTAAACTACCCTGTGCAAAGTAGGAAGATTCTCTTCTTACATAGCTTCATCTGCTGTTTTTCTTTAAAAAAAACAATGATTGTGGTTTTTAATACAATAATTTGGCATGCACATCTCCAAATATTTTGTCAGAAATCTGGACTTTTATTATTTAAAAAGCAGTAGCAATCTTGGTAATGAAGAACAAGTCAAATAGAGTTTGCTACTTGGTGCATAAGTAAAAATTCACTGAGAAATTTGCATCAGTATTTGTAGGTGTAAAATTGAAGATCATTATAGTGAGCCTACTGCCTTGCTAGCCTGGATACCAAGCTTCTGAAAGATACACAGCAGCTGTAGGGAGTTTCATTCTTTTCCATGAAAAATGTACATTTAATTAAGTGGAGCTGCTTGTGTTTTCATTTTACCTCAAGCCTCCACTAGCAGGCAGGAATAAAATAAAAGATCTTGTACCATGACAGTCCTTTGCACCACAAGCTGAATCTTTTTTTCTATTTCAACTCAATCAACAGTTTTGGTGTTTATAGGCACTATTCCCCAGGATATCCAGTTGAAAATATGTATTCTTGGTTCATAAAATGAGAGAATTTAGTGATAATTGTTGCAGTTGTATTGGCCAGTCAGAAGTTCTATTCTAAAAGAATAATAAAAGAAGAGTTTACAGAAAGTATAATATCTTTCAATTCAAAACACACTCTTGCACTCTAGTGAGATCTCAACTCCTTACATATAATTTCCTGCCATGGCTGCAAGTTACTTTTTCATAGTGTTAGCACATTTCCAACTGTGACTTTCTATACTTGTTGCAAATGGTCAAAAATTTACAGGAGAAATTTTAGGTCACAGGGTTTTCAAATTTTAAACATATAAAGATTGAAGAATGAGCATGCAGTCAGAATACAAAGAAGCCACCCTTTTCAAGAATGAAATAAGTGGTTCAGCTTCTTAAACCCCAAAGGAATCCGTAACATCTACACTCTTACCTCTTTCTTGTGTATTTCCTTCTACCAGATAGTTTCCCTAGAGAGATGGTTTAATAAACTAGAAAGTACAGTGCTAAGACATTAATTTCCTTTCTGGAAACAACATGGATAATAACCAAGCACTTGTTTCCAATAAGAAATTTAATGTGTTCTTTTATGGCTAATTATTTCCTCCTTATTCATAAACTCTTACATTTTTGGTTTAAAACAGCAGGCACATTTAACCTCTCCTACAGAGAATGGAGATATTATCTTAGTTGGACTTGTTAGATTCTGAGTAGAAGTCAAGGAATGGATGTTTCCAAGTTTCTGAATCCCTCTGAATTTACATTTCATTACACTAGTATCCTAAGATAAACAAGCCCTTACTTGACACTAAATAAGTACTTTACATGAGAGGGGAACACACACAGAGGTGCAGACATTTGTTCTTGGCCTGCTAAATGCCCACTGAGTGTTTTAGGGACCTCTTGCCTCATTGGACACTGGAACAGGCTGCCCAGGGAGGTGGTTGAGTTGCCTTCCCTGGAGGTGTTTAAGGCACAGGTGGACAAGGTGCTAAGGGACATGGTTTAGTGCTTGATGGGAATGGTTGGACTCAATGATCCAATGGGTCTTTTCCAACCTGGTGTTTCTATGTTCTTCCTGGACAGATGAAAAATGTTCATTTTGTGCTTTCAATTGCAGTTTTGAGACTTGTCCATGATTATATTGATAGATAGACTGAACAACAGACCAAACTTGATGTGTTCCTTCATAACAGTATCTTTTAGAATCCGAATGTTATCTGCCCATGACTTATAGCCTTGCCCCAGTAGCTCCCTCTTTATCACGCAGCTGCAACTTTGCAAACACATAACCCACTTCCCTTCCCATCCTTAAATCCTTCAACAGGAGGAGTCACTGTCATTGGGCGTGCTTACAGGCCAAGTGTTGAATAGTACCCGATACTCATTAAGTAGTGAAACAAACCCAATACAATGATTTGGGTTTGATGTCTTTTGTGTCTGTCTGTCCTGTAGTTATACAACAACCTAGTTGGTTTAGTCTATTTTAATTATGGATAAATATAAACCTTTGATTAGAAGAACTGTGGAAGCAACCTGTGTTTAGGATTTGATACAAACAGCAATTTTATTGTGATGTGGCAAAAGAGCTAAAGTTTATTTTCCAAATCTTGAATTAAGAAATATGTTATAAAAATTCAAATTCATGCATGTGTATGATTCGGTGTAGCTTTGTTATTGGCCCCTTTCTTCTTTTTTTATGAGTTATAAGATGCACAAACATATTATAATCACGTAAAAACCATTCAAAGTTTATTTAACAATGAGATTTGTTCATATTATGTAAAATCCTAGCTACATGTAGATGTGAATAATTATGATCTGTATGTATTACCTCTGCATTTCATGTACATTACTTAAAATTATACAGTCTCTAAACCAACTTAACAATACCAAGGGAATACCTATAAAGCTACTGCTGAAAAAAAGAAATTCTGCTGTAAAAGATATCATGAATTGCTGATCCACTTAAAAGAAACCATTCTGTTGATTTATCTGACATTTTAATAATCACATAGAAAGAAAACTAAATCATAGAATCACCAGGTTGGAAGAGATCCATGGGATCATCAAGTCCAACCATTTCCACCAATTTCTAAACCATGCCCCTCAGTACCTCATCTACCTGCACGTTAAACACCTCCAGGGAAGGCAAGTCAACCACCTCCTTGGGCAGACTGTTCCATTGCCTAATGACCCTTTCAGTGAAGAATGCTATAGAGTTTTAAATGCTATAGAGTTTTAAAAATATAGTTAATGGAATAGAAAAAAAGAAGTTGATTAACTTCTGTCAGTCATACAGACATTAAGAGAGAGTAGCAGTTACAGCAGGATGTAACCCATATTTTAGAAAGACAAGATATCCTTGAAATAATTGATATAATCATGTAACACTATGTGATTGCATTAGACCAGTTTTTGCAAGAACAGGTTAACAGATAAATAAATATAAGTTTGGAGTTGGTGACACTCTAATGAACTATCTGGAGTTCAAATAATAAACGTCTTTTTTTCTGCTATGTTCTTGTGGTTGTGGATATGAAAATTATAAAGCATGCTCAAGAACAAGCAGAGAGAATAAGGAAAGAAGGGTCACCAACTACTGACAAAGCAGGCCTTTCTACCTAGGACATGTGCACTTGCACTGCAATGCCATCTCATGAGGGAACAAATTGCATCCAGGAGCTTTTTGGAAGAAAGAGGTAGGAACATGTTTTCTCTTATTTGAGGAATGATACAAGAGGTTATTTTTGAATGATTAATTAAAAGGAATCAATCTTCATTGCTTTGCCACTGACATGAAAAGCACCATAGCTGTGCAATAATCACATGCAATTATTCAACTACCCCTTTGGCAAGGACAACGTAATTAGTCCCGGTGGTGTCGAGAGGTTTTCTTTAGACCCAACAAACTGGCAGTTTTAATCAAGTGTTACAGAAAATTTATCATAACATGGGGAAACAATAGGTGAAGATACAAGGCTCCAAGCAGTGTGATTCCTATCTATGACAGCAAAAATTTACAACACTAATAACATGATGAATGCTACCAGTCGCTGAATAAGCTGGTTATAATTGTGTATCAGTACTATGCATTATAGTGCTTGTTTGTTTAAAATTATGGACATAACTCTTTTAATGCCTCATTACTAGGGCTACTTCAAGCCTTCATACCTGTTATCATGGTCACCTGTTATCTCAGCTATTATGGGTGTACCTCTAGTGAATACGTCTCTCAAAGCTGCTGAGCTGTCTGGAAATTGCACATTGGTCCAAGCTTCAGGCCTGCTGACAACAAATACATGTAAAAGGGCAATCACCCAAGCTTTTTCATGCCTGAACTCTGAACTGCCACAAGTTGCAGCTGTTAAAAAGCAACAGAGAGGCAGAAACTTTTGGACTGTGCAGCAAAGTGAAGCCAGCATGCTATGAACTTAGTAAGATCCAACTTATGGTCTGTACCTAGATTCTTGGCAGATGTTTAAAGGGGCTGATGCCTTCAGTACTCTTGAACTCCTGCAGTATGCCACATTTTGTCAAATTGGCTTGTTCATACTGATTGCACGCTTGTACTCATATTCAACTACCAAGTCAGTCATGCTCCTGCTAGCTACTGCGGATTTATGCCAGTGATGGAATTTGGAAGCATCTCTTTCATTAGCATAGCTGGAGGAAATGCCTTTCAAATTACTACTTTACAGATAATGAGTTGAACATATGCAGAGTGTTGACATGAGAGAAATCAGGCTCACAGAGGTAGCCACTGGAAAAGACAAAACATTGTAAAAATGATTGCACATCTGAGATAGTATCTGTTCACAGTACAGAAAAATTCAGCTGTAACTCACATACTGTTGTATGCTGTAAATGTGCATGCTGGTTTGTTTGTTGAATTTTTAATAGATATTCTATATTTATTTTTGTATTACAGTCAATATAAATATTTCACTGGTAGGAATTTGACTGCCAGCAAGAGAGGCAATATGCACAATCCTCACAGGAAATCTGTGGGATACAAGATTGTTTTTATTGTAACTTATTACTCTTACTGTTACATTCAAGTGTCTGTTTGAATACAAATCTTTAACATGCTATGTGAAAGGAAATGAAAATCTAGAAATAGTTTACAATATAGAAAACCAGTCCTATTTCACAAGCCAAAATCTAGAACAGTAGTATTTAGCCAACAGTTAAGAAAAATTCATTTTAAGCTGGAAAACGTAAAAGGAGCTATAAACCCTTCCGCACAGGCCACATTTGGAACACTGTTAGTTCAGGCTACAGAAATGTGTATTTCTCAGTCCCAGACTAAGGAAACGAAAAGTGAACTTTTCCCCATACCTGCAGACTAAGGAGGACAAAAAAGGTCTTTTCAGTCCTCTATTCTTTTTTTTCTTACAGCTCTAAACACAACTATAAAAAATGCTTTTGGCCTGTATTGCAACACAAAAAAAATCAGTAAGCTAATGGCAGCTGCATTGCTCTTTCTGCCTTCAAGCATTGTGTTCAGCTTTTTAACCTACTTATTTCTGCTAGACAAGTTGCCCAGTGACTTCATGCCTACTACATTTTCTTGTCATTTTCTAAAGGAAGTAGTATGTTGTCTTTTTAATATCCACTGTCTCTGAAATTACTTTTGAGCTTAGAATGCAAACCTTTTCCGTAGGCTACATTTCCATTTTCAGTGTTTTATAACCCCATGAGTAGAACTGCACTGCACAGTGACAGAAGCATATATTACTTGTGGCAATGTGTTTGTTTGCTGCATTGTATTGTGTTTACGTGAAGGAACAGCTCCTTGACTCCTCCACACTCCTTTCCCTCCACAAGAAAAAGGAGCTGAGGGAAAGGAAGGAAGACTAGAGAGAGAGGACAAAAATAATTGTACACACGTATAAGAGATTTTGTCTATAATCTGAAAAACTCTTACCTCTGCAGAGGTCTCCTATCTTAATGATTTTGCTAAAGAAGTTGTCTTGTCAAACATTTTAAAAAACTTTTGCCTTCTATGAGTAAGATAGAAATGGAAGCAATTTGGTAACAGCATAACATAAGATAAAGAATGTCCTTGGTATGGCAGAAACATGCAAAGGTTGAACAACTATAAAGTTACCATTGAAGAATTTTGATTCTTTGGCATTACATTTCCTTGAGAACAGTTCTTTCTAAAGCACTCTGCAACCACTATATCACTAATGGATCCTGATGAGAGTGTGTTATTCTCTTCTGCATTCCTATGTGATATAAACACTGCAATGACAATAGTGAAAAAATGAATTTTATTTGTACAGAAGAATAGAAATCATACAAGTTAAATCTGTCTTGCAATGCATTATAAAGAAGTAGACATTTTCAGTGGAGAGGTAGAAAAGACAGAGAAATGGAAAACCTAAAATAGTCAAAATTTGAAGTAAAGTTGTTGCATATGTTATTTACACTTGTTTGGGTTTTTTCTTGGGTTTTTTTGGTGGTTTTTTTTTTTTAAATGTGAGTTGAAGGCCTGTAGTGCAATTGAAAGTCTAAGGTAATATATATTTCCACAGGATTTGATTGGTAAGCTCATAGTATGAAAGAGTGAAAAGTGCTGTGCGTTGACGGAAAAAAACCAGATAAAGCTCAACCTACATAAATGGTAAAAGTGACATAACATAGCAACTTGTGAAATCAAAATTGGATCTGTAATGTTTGGGTTATCTTTTGGTCAGTTTTCTACTACATTTATCTTCCTAACACCAACAACGTTAATACTACCATTATCATTATTACTCACAAGACCTTAGAAATTTTTATTTAGTCCATGTGATATAAGTGCACAATGAAGGATATTAACCATGAACTTCATCTTTATGAGACAACAAGTGCACAGATGCTGAAAGTGCCTACCTGGCTATCCTATATTTAGCATGGCCAATTACTCATTGGAAATGTGACAAGGGAAAATTGAAAGTAAAGTATGCTAGATAGCCAATAAATCAGGCTTATATCTTTCTCTCCTCTAGCCTGTAAGGAGCTTAGGTACTTTAAAACTAGATTCCAGGAAACCAGACAACAGGAAAACATGAAAAGAGTACAGGAAAATATTTTCTTACCATTTTTTTCCACCTGCATTTTTTTAATGTTTCTCTCTTTTTGTTAAATGGTCCTAATCTTCTACTTGGGAAACGCAGATCCTAGTGAATTCTACTGGAACTTGGTCCCTTTTCAAAGGTTTCAAAAAGCCATACCACAGAAATGACATCACTAAACACAGATGTTAGCAAATTAGACTCTCAAAGGCACACACATATTTTTCATAACTCACCCTCCAATTTCATCACTATTAAATACACAGTCTGTCAATAAATTATGAAAAGTAGACAAATGAATAAAATCAAAGCTTTGCACTTGAGTGCTGCTTTGAAGTGAGAAATAAGATGGTGTGAATATATAGATCCTACTTCTAAATATGACACTTATACTTAGAAACAAGAGTCACAAGGTCCTGAACTAGATGCTTGGGTAAATTATTAGGTCACTTTTAGAAATTGCTTTCTGGCTTCTTAGTCATTGAACTTTTCTGAAAGAAAAAATGCTCAGCAGATCTGATAAACTGCTTGTAATGAGTAGTTCAGTCAGCTCCAGATATGACTGCAGGAGCGGGTACAAAAAGAGAGATTAAAGAGCATGAGTGCATTCCTGAATTGAAGTCAGGAGAAACAGGGAACATGATTATATAGGAATGAAGGCTGATATCACAACTGTTTATATGCTTTCTCTATCTCACCTCCTGTATCAATGTGTGTTTTGAAATTCTTGCTCTTAATATGGGAATCTGCCATTAAAATGTTGAACTACTTTTCACTAAAAACCCTAGGTTCATGTTCTCATTTTCTTCTCTCACATCCCACAAAAGACCACCCTGCATCAAGTAAAAATGCTCAGTTAATAACCAATTAAACTGTATTTTGTCCACAGTTATTTATAGCATTGGTTTTATTGCTGGAATTTGACTTCACTGTATTCTTTTTCCTTTTTTGTTATTCTGGCGTCACTCACTGGGCCTCAAGCAATGCAATGTGAAGAGACGAACACCAAATCTTGCTGCTGTGCAATTTAGCTAAGGGCATATGGTAAAACCCACTGGGGTCCTCTGAAAATTTTGTACTCAGGCTAGCATTAAAAGGAAAACACTGAGTTGCAGCTCATTCCTACTAACATTCAAGGTAATCGAAAGTTTCAAAATGACATCAGCTGGAGCAGGTTTAGATAGTTTTTAAAGATTAATCCCATATGCATTATGGCAGGTGGCTTATCCACCATCTCAGTGCCAATTCTGTGGAAAAAACCAGTGACAGAGTCAGAATGTGTAGATGTCGTTTTATCATTCACCGTCGGTTTTATTATTATGTGTCAATGCTACAAACAAGTACCTCTAGGAAAAGCAAAATTTCATCTTCTCTCAAGATCTTAACATTTACAAATATTTGCTTCAGTCCTTTAGAGATGATAAAATTCTTCAGCTGCTATCTTTTGACAAGTTACAGATATTGGAAAAACATTAATGGCCTGATGTCTTCCCGCTTATATTGCTATGAATTAGGAGTAGCAACAAGAAGTCAAAGCAGTCACATGAGAGCAAAACTGATTAATAAGAGCAGAACTGAGCCTAGAGTTATACTGCAAGACTCACACATAAGTGCAGTCTGCAACTAAGAATAAATGTGTTTAATGTAACCTTTACAAGTCATCAACACAGATTACTTCATTTTGTTCTCTGTTTATTTGTATTACAATATGCCTTTGTTTAAATGTACCACTGGCCCAGTTTAACAAAAACACACATGAATAGTGCAAATCCCAACAAGTGAGTTGATTTGTTATATTTATAAATAGTGGAAGGTTTTAAAAAATTGCACTACATGGGCAAATTTAAGTGATTTATTTCCTCAGCAGGAAAACTAAGATAATGCTATATATTTTTATTATTTATATTTATATTTACCTCTTTCAGTTTACCTCTCTCTTTCCTCTCGCTCTTTCTTTTGTGCAGCCCACAAAATACTGCATTTGCTGGTTTTGTTTTTCCAGAGATCTTAAAGAAAATTTGAGCCTGCCAATAATACAATTATCTAGGCAGATAATTTTTGAATGATCTTCGTTATTTTCATTCCTAAAAAGAAATAATCAGGTTTTCACAGAAAGGGCAATTCATCATCTATCTTATGGTCTATTTTTTTTGTAGTAACACAAGGGAACACCAAAGAAAATAGCTGTTCATTATACTCATCATTTTATAGACCAAAATTAACAAACAGCATCTGACCAGAAGAGCTTACCACCTAACGAGGAAAGACAAATGGAAGGCCTTGAAAGTAATGAATGTTTGTGTTTGTAATATCTTATTGCTTTTAGATATGAGAAGTAGTATTCCATAGTTAGGATATCTTAAACTTAAAAACCTTACAGTTTTAAACTTTACTTAAAAGTGAATTTGTAAACTTTTTTTCTTGGCAATATCTTAGTATTCACTTTATTTGCTTAGCTGGAAGATATTTATACCTGGGGTTCTCGGAGTATTTATGTAACTAATTTTAGTTTTGAAAATTGTCCCTAGACTTCAAGGGAAACACAACCAATGAACAGTATCTCTGTACTGGTATTTTATTTTATTTAATAATCAACTCAGATTATTTAAAATAAATCCTTAATCAATGTCCTCTAAAGTAATTGGCATTGACTTTACATGGTGGGTTTTGCCCCTCCCTTCTTCCCAGTCCAAAGATATTTCATAAGGCCAAGAAGAAGTCCTTTCACACTTTTTATCACAGCCAGTCATAGATTCAAGGTCTGGACTGGTATTTAGTCTGTAGTTATTACATTACACATCATTACTCATTAATTAAAATTAATAGAGCCATTTGCTTTAATATGCTACAAATTAGCTTTAGAAACAGGATTATATTAGAGAGATAGCTTCTCACTCTCTTCCAAGCTGACTGTCTAAAGAAGGCAAGGGATTTTCAGAGTGTTCTGCATTGGCTCAAATCAATGTAGAAGAGGGCTAGAGAAATGTACTCCTTCTCTATAACCAAGATAACCATCACGAGTATTTACGGTGAACTTTTCCCACTTTTGAACTTGATAGCAGCAACATTTTGCTATGGAGAAAAAAGGAAATTCTCACCTAAATTTTTTTATTGCAAGTCATTAGTGGAGTCAAATTAAGGACCTGAGATCATCACAAGCCACTTGTGACCTTCACCTCCTTCTAGCTTCTAGGCTTATTAAAAAAGCACCATCTGTATATCACAGCAAATTTATGAAATTAATTTCTTAAGACTATTCTAGTACAGGGTTTTTTTGTTTGTTAAAGACAGGTTTAGCATCAATTTTTCGTTCATCATAAAAAAACCACAGTTTAAACGGAGTCTATACAGTTGGAAAATATTCCATGTAGTTTAAAAAGAAATGTCTTTTTATAAAAGTCAGCTGGCTTCAATGATCTTATGCCAGGAGATGACTTGGCCATTTTCTACCATTCCCTTAAAATATACAGAATCAAGATTGGACTGCACAGTAAAATCTAATAGAGAGCATGACTTAGACAGTCCCATCAAATTCTTATTTTAGCACTTTTTCTTTGTTCCTATGAAGTATTAAAAATTAAAATTTGAGTTCTGATAAAGGGTCCCTTTGAAAAGAAAACAACCTAACTGGTTTAATATATAAAGACATAAGAACAAGCAGCAGGAAGCTGACACCATAGTTTGTATATTTTTAGAACATCGTCTGCTAAATGTGTTGGAAAAGCAAGCTCATTCTGTCTGGCCTTTGTATGGAGCTCTGTCTGGAAACTAGCATTGTTACTGAAGAGTATCAAAAGGTCTCCCACAGGCTGTGGATTCCTGAATCCAGAGCAGGTGCAACCACACCCTCTCTAGAAACAGAGATAGTTTGTTTGAATAAGCACAGCAGAGAAGAACAGGATGTATTAATAGGTAAATAGTGTCTTTATTAGTAGTGGAACAGCTGGCAGTTTTGTATGACAGCACTCATTCCAATCTATTTTATCCAATTGCAAAACTATAAGCACATCACATCAGGGAACCTAGGGGACTACACACAAGTAATCAGCCATTGAGATATAATTGCTTCACAGTTGGAAGTTTGTTCTGCTCAGCCACCTTTATTCTTCTAGTCTGAATTGTTGGTGCACTGTAATGATCTAGAATCATGTGTTGTTAATGCAGATAAGCTTGCTCAGAGAAACCACTTCTGTTTTACAAACTGTGTGAGCTACCCTGCTGCAGGAACTGCTACAGATCCTCTGGGAACTGCAGATGCCTAAAGTACTGGGTACCAGGACAGAGCAAGAGACAGACAGTTTCAAGATCTTGGTTATACGTTCCACAAAATAGTATCCCCCAAAATGGAAAACTTAAACACCTGATAAACTCTTTAAGAGACTGCTAGACCCTGTTTGGGAACCTTTTCTGATTACTTGTTACTGATCAGAAGAGTAAGTTCTGTGGTCCATATGAGATGCATAAACAGTTGAAACGTACTAGTAGCGACAACGCAACACGAAAGCTGTTCTAGTAGGAATTGGTTTCAAGTACAGTCAGGTTATATAGGTAGATATCAATATATGTACAAACACATTCTAGTGTGAGTGTAGAAAAGATACAGTAAGGGAAAGGTTATTAGGCAGATTTATTAGACCTATTTGTCATTCAACTTTATACATTTATACTCCTAAAAATCTAAGATCCAGCGGAGGCCTAGGCTGTAGTTCCCAGTATTACTGATGATTACTGTCCCATTTTCTAGTTGTTTGCAATATACTTGTGCTAATACTGTTAATTGTAGCTTGACAGTGCAATTTCTTTCTTCTTCCTATCCACCCTCTACCCACTCCATACACCAACACTTTACTCCCTTCTACTATCCCCTACTGCTTATTTGGTAAGTTTCCAAAGTATCATTCAGGGAGAAGATTAAAAAAAAGTTGGCTGCAACTAGACTAGCAGAATTATAAAATCTTTCTAATTTTCAGGGGGTTTTACATTTTGCTTTCTATTATCATTCAAGATTAAACACTCAGAGGACCAATTTTATTATTCAAGGTTTACTATTCAGTAGTTCTCTCTCAAAGTCTATACTGAATGACACTCCAACATATTGTTGCAATTTCTTTGTTACTGCTTGACATATGGCTCTAGGTAATAAAATAATGGGCTGTCCCAAATTGTTATCTGTTGCTGCTGTTTCAGAATGACTTTCAGGATGTCCTTTTTTTCCTCCAACTCTACTGATAGCACCTTATGAATAAATGAATATTTCTTATAGGCAAGAAAATAGGTTTGTATGAAATGAGGATTACTGTTAAAACTAAAGGAGAGCTTGAAAAATTAGGAGCAGTGAAGGAATGGCATTTAAAGAAGTCACCAACCACCAGCAAAAAGAATTTTTAATGAAAATTGAGTTGTGAACTAGGATATGTATGTGAGGGGTCAATACATATTAAAAAAAACCCACTGCAAACCACAAAAAGAGAATAATTAATCAACTAGGGTCATCTTTTTTTTTTTTTTAAATATTGCCAAATCTAGGTATAACATGAAGATACAAGCTATAATTTTGTATGCAAAATTAATTGGAAAAAAAGCTATTAATACACAGCGCAATTTTATATGCCATTGTCAGCATTATTACTTTAATAGCCAAGAATGTAATGAACCACTGAATATTTAAGGGCAACTAACATTAAACGTTACAGAAATAAGTTGTCCTATTGCTCCCAATATACATTTTGTTGAGTCTTATGTGTTAAATGTGAACTGTCCCCAAAAATCATAGAATCATAGAATCACCAGGTTGGAAGAGACCACGGCATCATTTAGTCCAACAATTCCCACCAAATCCTGCTGCAATATTCTATTTCCTTCCAGTCTCTCCAAATTTGTCACTAAGAGCAACAATTTAGTTTAGAATGTTTTACAGGTAATGCTGCAAGTGAAAAAAATAAAGCTAGACTTTTAATTTGAAAGTCAGAGTTGAAGAGGATTTGGAGTATTTGGTTGTTTTAGGTACCTGCGCCTAAGCCTGAGATTTTACAATGTAATTCCTTCAAATTACTGAAATCATGCTTTAAGATAGGTAATATCTCTGTGAATTTAACAGTCTCAGCAGATGCAGTGAAATTTTCTTTTGAATTTTTCACCACAACCACATTGCAAATTCAGGGAAAGCCCTAAAGTTATTGTAAGACAAAAATTAAACAATATCAGGAAGAAAAGGACAGGTTTTTGCTTAATTAATCTTGGCCAAAAAAATAAAAGATAGACTTAGTGATGATAATCCCAAGAATATCCCTGTAGCAAATTGTATAGTTAGAATAGCTAAACGTTATCTCCACAAGCACTCTGAGAATTACGACACACAAATTCTCTGTACCTGTATGTCTGTTTAAGGAGCATATATAGAGTGCACAGAGCCAATCTCTTCTAGTGCACTTAGTGTTCAGGCAAAATTGTTTGATAAAGTATTTAAAAATCATACTGGTTCCTCTCTCTTCTTATTTTTCATTCTTATCTCTGCTCTTGGTTTTCAATAGTTCACAGAGTAAAAGAAATGTGCAGGGAGCTTATGCCTCTTGAAAGTGGACCATTGCCATTGGCAGGCAGCAGCGTATTGATGTGGATGAACTCCTTATGGAGGGAACCCAGTATAAATGTGCGCTTGTGAGTGACAGACTTCTTACAGGTTCTGTTTAGGTAGCAAGATGGATAAAAGAAAGTATCTCCTCACAATCGAGAAAAAATAGGGAACACCTCATTTTCCCATTTTCTGAGTGTGCTGGGAAAATTTGCTTCTGTTTCAAGGATGGGAAGTTTAATGGAGTGGGTTCAATGTTGTCTTCTAATTAACTTAATTTACATAAAATCTAGGCTTGGAATAGTTGAATTCAGTATAAACTGTTGGAGTATCACAGGACACTGAAGCATGGTTTACAATATATACCTCTGCTTTTGAAGAGAGAGTGATTCAGCCACAGAAGTACATTTTGTGGGCTCTTGAACTTTCCCCTTCTTTAAGATTATAATGGAAACTCTCTGCAACTACCTGAGAGGAGGTTGTGGAGAAGAGGGAGCTGGGCTTTTCTCCCAAGGGTCAGGGGACAGGACGAGAGGGAATGGCCTCAAGCTCCACCAGGGGAGGGTCAGGCTGGAGATCAGGAAAAAATTCTTAACTGAAAAGGTGATGGACACTGGCAGAGGCTGCCCAGGGAGGGGGTTGATTCACCTTCCCTGGAGGGGTTTAAGGGACGGTGGACGAGGTGCTGAGGGACATGGTTTAGTGTTTGATAGGAATGGTTGGACTTGATGATACGGTGGGTCTCTTCCAACCTTATGATTCTATGATTCTATGAAAATGTTTATCAGCTGTTTTAATGACCTCCAACTTTCTCAAACCTCCAGAAAACTGTTCTGTCCCTTATCTTTGGATTTGTCAGGCTAAGAGGCAGCTTTCAGGTGTATGTGTGGGATTTAAGCAGCACAACTGAATTATTAGTGGCCTCTAGAGCTCCTTATGCTGCTGTCACTATTGATATTATATTTGGTATTATATCCAGATGTCTTGGACTGGCTACAACTAAAAATTATGACCTCATATGTAAAGTTTTGCTACAGAATATTAATAAAAATTTCCCATTTAATTGCTAAATCAGAGGAATAAATATTGTTAATAACACTCATCTGTGTGCCTCACCAGCATATTTTTCCTATTTTCTTTTCTTTTTACTCTTCACTTTACGTAAGACGGATTTTTAGAGAGAACATTTAGCAACTGGTATCTTCTAACAGCAGGCAAATGGCCTGGAGCTACTGTCAGGAATAGAGTGCAAGCTACCCATGTTGCAAGAAAACAGATAAGAAATTGAAAAGACAAGTGAATTGCGCTTTGTACAGTTGTAGATTTTCTTCAAGTAATACTATATCTTTTGCAGCGTTTGCATCATCCCATTTCCTGGGATGTACTAGATTCAGAGTCCCATATTCAGACCTCAGCTCTGAGAAAAACTCCACTGCATAAAGCAGATCTGTTTTTGTTCTTGATTACATGGGTGTAACCCCACGATAACTCTAATTGGTGTACTGGTACAGATGTTTTAATTCAGATAATTTCTCACACCAGATAGGATGAAACAGTAATTTAATAATTAAACACCTTGAAACTATTTATGGTGAAACTATTCTGGGGGGGGGGGAAATTCCCAAATCAGCAGACTGATAGCACTTTTGCCAAGAAAAAGAAAGGGAATTATTTGACTTTAGGGTTTTGTAGAAGC
This sequence comes from Piaya cayana, assembly GCA_013389865.1. Classification (NCBI taxonomy): domain Eukaryota; kingdom Metazoa; phylum Chordata; class Aves; order Cuculiformes; family Coccyzidae; genus Piaya; species Piaya cayana. The sequence continues at coordinate 4,960 of WAAB01010840.1, read as the reverse complement.
ATGTGGTAACATGAGTGAAAAAGACCAAGTTTTCATGAACTTCAAAGAGTATGAGCAGGAACCCTATGTGACAATTAAACAAAATGACAAGTTCAGAATACTGAGGAGAAGCCTAGGTTTGAACAGAAACTATGCCCATCTTGCAGAGAAAAGGCCAAACAGAAAACTCCTAGCCTGTTAATCTTCAGAATCTCAGGACACAGAGATGGGAAATAGCATTTCCTATTGATCTTTCTGACACCTGACTAATTATCTGGGTTTTTTTTTCAAACCATCTTCTCCTGAACACAGTATATATATAAAAAAAATGCCTTCTGAAATACTTGTAGTTATTTCTTCTTCACTACATAGCCTGTCTTCAAGCCTGTTATAGTACAGCAGCAATACTGTGTTGGTAAACATTTGCTTGGCCTGAAGAGAGACCTAGTATCTGCTGTGATTTCTTTCAGATTTATCAACTGCTCTAAGTACTGTTGATGATGTGGTATTAAATCAATGGCATTAGACCAAGACTAACTTGGTCCACTTTCTTGAGGATAATAACATCCAGAGAAACATTTACTTCTGGAACAGATACATCTCAAAATTTGTCAGCTTCTCCTACAGTGATTTGAATTGTGGTAAATTGTTTTTCACTTCTGTGACTTGGAAGCTTTGCTGGGCTGTAGGCTCTGTTTCATTAGCATGCAAGAATGTTTCAGGGATCCTTGTGGAAACCTGTAACTCTGACAAAGGAAATTCTGGTGAAGCCCTGAGGGTTCATTTATTGCACTGAATCTGGCCTTCGCTGAAGGATGTTATGTAAAATGTTCTGTGTAATATCTCTCCCTGAACTCTAAGAATGTATTCATGCAAAGATAAAGCCAAATCCATACTACAAAACTGTTAGAGTTTAGGAAGAAATAAACAAAGCCCCATTGCTCAAAACTTGCTCGGCATGGAGGAAGGCTGATAGAAGAATTGTGCAAGCTAAGTTGCAGCTGTTTGCAAACTGAAAAAAAAAGCCCTACCCCCTTTAGAAGACTTGGGTTTGATATTTTAAAAAAATTAAAATATACATATTTTATAAAGGATGATGATGATAGCTGCCCTAAATAATAGCCGCTGGAAAAGGAGAGTTAGGTCTGATGCAAATTTCAATATGCTATCCAGACATTTCCTAGATGTGTGCATATAATATTAGAATTGCTTTTATTTTAATACTGCATTTGGTCTCCAAATACAGAAGACACCAACTATTTAAAGCTGCATAAATATAGATCATATGTTCTGGAGAAACAGCTATGAAAAAAGGCATAGTCTTTTCAAACAAGGTCAGAAATAGTAGGTTAACCCTGTGGTTTTAGGCATGTGACCTTTGTCTCATTAGGTGTACCTTTAACTGTGATAAACATCCATTTAAATGAATATCACTTCCTTACAATTACAGAAGGGTCATAGATAATATACTAAGTTCCCCTGGAAGCATATGTGTTAGTCATGCCTACTTCATGAGTAGTTTTTATTCCCCCAGTCACCTTCAAGAAATGATCAAGCTCACAGTTTTGGTGTGTAGGAAATCAAGGTCTTGCCAATAACAATATTCCAAGACAAAGACTGTAACTCTTGACTTTATAAAAAAGAGCAACAGAATAACCTCCTTGTGGCATCTGATGGGCAAAGGTATTGATTTTCTTTTGTAGTTTACCTTAATTCTCCTTATTTGTTGGTTGGAAAACAAGTAATTTCCACACACTCTTGAATGAAAAAAACTGCAAGTCATACTCTGGGTTGAAGGGCAATAAGGGAGGCTGTAGTTTCTTGCATGAGAAACTCTAAAAGAAACGAAACAAATGTGTGGAAGGACTTAATATAAAGGTTATATATACTACATGCTAAACTTCCATGGAGCAGGTGCAAAACATTTGTTATGATCTAATGTGTGTCCTGGGTAGGTACCACAATATCTGTTTATGCACTCTGATGGCTTTTCCTGATGCGAAATGGGAAGGATACAAAGAGCAGGAGGGGTAACAAGAATGAAAAAAGACTGCAGTAATGAAACTTAAAATTATTTAGAAATTATCAGTACCACCAGCAGCAATTTTCCACTTTTGGCTTTCCAAGAAAATAATTTTATCAAGGTAACTCTATCCAGTTGATATTTTTCGCCATGATAAAGACACTGTTTGGAGGAGCATAAGTCACATATGTCAACTCATACAGTGAACATATTCTGCTTTTGCAGCAAAACAGTTTGGTCCCATATCAAAAGGAAATGTCAGTCCCTGCTAATCTTTAAAACAGTGTAGGACCATGCAAAATTTAATCTGGCAGAAGACCCCTTCAAATTGTGGTAAATGCTCAGAGATTATGACACCATATTTGATATGGTTTTGGGAGACCTTTTGTTCTAGGGATTGCAGTGAAGAAACCTTGTTCTCCTTGATATGCTAAATTAATATTTATGTTGTTAAAATATCAGAGAGGCCACAGGAAAAAAAAATATAAAAAGGTTATAATTATCTTTAAAAATGTGGCAGCAATTGAAATGTAAATCCTAGTAAGCTGGGAGAGACTTGTTTGCATTGTGCCTGGGGCACCCTGCCTGCCTGCTGCAGCTGCCATTGATCATTTCAAATCAAAGGAAGTTGGAGATGTCTCTGGTGGCTCGACTGGGGAAAAAAACAAGCAGAAAACGATGCTCTGTTCTGCTGGACTGTTATCAAAAAATGAGCTGGAACGTGTTTCACATATTCTGTTGAATATGGAGCTCTTCAAAGCTTTGCCACAATAAATAAAGTTTTCAAAACACATAGAATCTGATAGATACATTTAAAGTCTCTGTGAACTAAGCAATTTCCTCTTTCTTGTCATTATTAGAAAACAACAATATGAAACTAGTGCAGTACATACAGTGATGAAATCAGAAGACTATGCAAACAATCAGAAGCCACCATTTTAAAATGGAATTTCTTGTTTTATACTCCTAAAGGCAGAAAAAAAATATTTTCAGAGGAAAGGGTACACAACACAGGAAATAAATGTGATGGTACATTACATTTATTTCCAAATATAAATTCTCTCTATTGTACTGGGCAACTGCAAGCAATATGCCTTCAACTGTCTACATTTCAATAATAGGAGATAAAATGAATCTTCACTAAATCCTGAATACTACTGACTATGTAGACATTTCTTGAGGTCCATTAAATTCTATTTGAAATACATTAAAAAGATTTAATCACAGATGCCAGTCAGCTAACCAAGCCATTAATCTAGCTGTTTTTCCTATGAAAATTGTATTTTAGAAGGTCTTTTTTCCCCCTCTCAATTTAATTTAGTCATCCATTTAAATTTCATGTATTTATCATGTAAATGTGCCTTATTTGCAAAAGAAAAGCTCAGGAATCAGTGAAATAAATAGTTATTTCATTAAAACAGATACAAAAACCCCTGTGATTAGGGTAATTAATTTGCACACTAAAAGCCATCTTCCTAGTTCAGATCATTAATATTGATGGTGTTCGATTTTGTTCTCAGTAATGTTCCTTGAAATACACTCAGCACTGGCAAGCAAGGATGAAGAAGCTGCCACTCAAACTGGAAATGAGGATTCAGTAAGCACTTGGCTACTTTCCCTCTTCCACCATTCAGAATTAATAACATACAATCATGATTCTTGTGTCCCAAAGTGAACTGGATTACTTGGATTGCATGGGATTATGTTATTTGTCTCTTATTTACATATGTGGTTCTCAGTGCATTTCTCTGATTCTATTTTCTTTTAATTGTGAAATAACATGAGAAGAGATTATGTCTAGGTACCCCATACTGCTATACACATCACTGCCAGATAACAAAGTAGAGTTTGCCAATATACTCTTTTGTCACAAGGTTTTCATCTGCATAATATGCAAATTGTGTTGAATAGTTTCCCAGTTTGAGTCCTTTCTGTTGCAAGGTTCAGTCAAGAATATTTTGGTTTTTTACTGTAGAGCAGATGTTTTCCACAAAAGAACTTGCTGGCAAGGTGTCACATCACTGCAGTGCACTATCAATTACATCTGCAGGCAAAATGCTATGAAAAGTTAGTTACGGAAGAATTTCAGACACATTATGCTGTGTCTACACAGTCAGATGTACTTAGTGATGGTACGGATGTGTCAGATTTCAGTGTGGGTGTTGTATATTTTAGTTGTACCGACAAATTTTGTAGATACTTAATATGTGGCTAGCCAATATCTATGTGAAATATTTACTTACCTTTCAGCTTGACTGCATGATCTGCTCTTTACTCATTACTCTTTTCCAGTATCTACTCGAAACCTCCAAGATACATCAGAAAGTTTCCAAGTTTTGAAAATCAACAAAGCCAATATTTTCCTTCTGCCTTGCCCCCCCCATGCAGAATGTTTTGTAGCCTCTTATCTACCTCCAAGATCCCCTTTGTATAACTTTTATCCTAGTTCAAAGACAGGTGGAAGTGACAGCAACTTAAATATCAACACTTTACACTCATGGAGGATTAGAAATATGTATCTTACCTTACTACAGAAAATGTTTGATTCATATCTGGTAACTTTAGACATTATATGTATTATATATATTTCACATATATTCAATATAAATATCCACATCTATGTAGTTTTTACAGGAAATATCATCTAAGATTTTAAGTAATTTCAATTTTACTTTGCAGTTATAAATTCACAATATAACTGCATAATATAACAATTTTCTGTTTCCTACTTCTTTCTCAGACACCATATTTGAATTTTTCATTTTCCAGATAATCGAAAAAATACCATGACAAGGTATAAATGTCATAAGACGGGTAATTTTTCTGCAAATTACCTACTGTATACAAAGAATACTTTAAAATATAAAAGGATTTGGAACCATTTCATTAGTCACAGTTTGCAAAATCAACGATGTCTTCACTACCAACAAGTTACCAATTAGATCATAGAATCATAGA
>WAAB01010838.1:0-41925 GCA_013389865.1 Piaya cayana | reverse complement strand
TTTTTTCTCTCTTTATTAAGTTAAGACTTCTCTTTACCATTTTATACCATATTATTTCCATACAATAGAAATATCAGTGTTTATCCAATATATTTGAAAACAATTGTCACCGGTAGTTAATTTGACAACTTTTTTTCCCCTCAGCATTGTGGAGGTTTTGGCTGGGATGGAGATTTTCATAACAGCTGCTGTGTTTTGGATCTGTGGCCTAAACGGTGTTGCTAACACAGGGAGATCTTTGCTGTTGCTGAACACAACTCACAGTGTCAGGTCCCTCCACTGCTCATCCCCCTACCCCAGGGAGCAGGGAGGGGACACAACCGTGACAGCCGACCCCAGCTGACCAAAGAGATATCCCATACTGTCGTGTTCAGCAATAAAAGCTAGAAGAAGAAGAAGGGACAGCTGGGAGAGCACTGGGAAGTGATGCTGTTTGTCTCCTCAAGTAACCTTTGGGCATGATGGAGCCCTGGAGATGGCTGAACACCTGCCTGCTGATGAGAAGCAGTGAATCAATTTCTTGTTGTTTTGCTTGTATACATAGCTTTTCCTTTACCTATTAAACAAACTTGATCTCAACCCATGCCTTTTTTATTGCTTGTACTCTTTTGATTCCCTACCCCATCCTACTTTGGGGCACTGAATGAGCAGCACTTTCCCCAAACAGGTACAAAAGAGCCTCAGGTACCACCGAACTGACAANCTGCTGATGAGAAGCAGTGAATCAATTTCTTGTTGTTTTGCTTGTATACATAGCTTTTCCTTTACCTATTAAACAAACTTGATCTCAACCCATGCCTTTTTTATTGCTTGTACTCTTTTGATTCCCTACCCCATCCTACTTTGGGGCACTGAATGAGCAGCACTTTCCCCAAACAGGTACAAAAGAGCCTCAGGTACCACCGAACTGACAAGCACCACCAGAGTTTTCCAGATCAAACAATGAGCCAGCAGTGAGCCAGCAATGCCCTTGAGTGACAGAGGACACTAAGACTACACCAGACCTCCTCTACTGTCTTCCACTTTCTCGCTTGAAATCCTGAAACCAAAATACTCTTTCATTTTCTGTTAAAGACTGAAAAGGCCATTTAAAATCACTGTGTGCAGCATTGTAAATTTTTTGTAATGTCACTATGGCTTAAAAACTAAATGGGTAAGAACCACAGAAAAGAATGTTTTTCTTCTGATAGTAATTCAAATCACAGTAAGTAATCTGACAGCATCTACATTGTAATCCAGGAGGAAGAAAAGAAAGCTTTTCTTTAAAAGTAGCAAGGTATACACGGGGCATTTGCATGGATTTAATCACCCCTCAACTGTTCACTGCCATGGCAGAATACAAAGGTGTTAATTATGGTCATCTCAACATGCTGAAGTCCACTGATCTGGAGGGAGGAGGCACTATACTCATCTGACTCATCTGACCACAGTTTACCCTGTCAAAATTTCTTGGAGTTAAGCCCTGCATGTTTTGAATTATGCTATTAGATCAATATTCCACTGTATTCTGCACTTTAAACTTCAGAGTCAGCCCCATTACTACAGTAAAAAAAACCCAAACAACAGAACAAAGCATAAATGAGCCATGAAATGTATTAAATGAGGCACTACCAAACAACTGAGCCTGGATTTGCATGACTTAGAACAGGCAAGTAAGCCTCCTTTATTAGGCTTCACATTTTATACCGACTCACTTTCATTTCTGAACTTATTGTTATTAGTTGCTTTTGTTAATAAATGACAGAACAGATGTAATTTGGGTGAGCTATGAATCACAAAGAAAGCCACCTTCACTTTGTTTAGAAGAAGCCAACGAAAATTTCTCCTGTTTCTGCCTTTGCAGCTGTTGCCTATGCACCGGAGTAACTGCGGCGTACGATTCCTGATGCAATGAATTATTTCAATACAACTGCTATCAACTAGAACTGCAAACATCCTACGGTATAAGATTTATTACTAAGGCTATTCTGATTTTATTGTGAAGCTAAAATACAGTTTATGTCACGAATTATTAAAATATCTTATGGCATTTGATTTTTCATGCTTCTGCTGGCAAAATTTCATAATCTGGTGCTAGGAATTTAAAAAAAAAGAAAATAAATAAAAATAAAATCTCCTGGGGTAGGACCTATCTATTCTGGAAGATGCATGAGCACAGAGAGCTCTGTAGTTTTGGAGATTCACAAGTCCTTTTTTTTCATTTTGGAACAACAACCACAGACTATCAGGTGCATTGTACTCACAGAGAAACAACAACAATTGTTAAGAAATTCAAAATTACTGATAAGAAATACAATCATACTCAAATTAGCCGTTGTTGAGTTTCCTATACGTATTGAGGCACTCACACTTTTTTTCACAGGATTTTTTTCCTGAAACACAACAACATGCTGTCAAGTAAAATTAGATGCTCTTATCTTCCAATTTTTACTATAATCCTGAGTCCTGATTATCTCTGCACAAACCACGTATAGACTTGTATTTTGACAGTGGGGAGTGGGAAATATTTATAGTTAAAGAGAAGGAAAAAAGGAAAGCGCTACAAAGTACGTTACATATAATTACCTCTTTCTAGAAGCAAAACATTTTTATTCATCGTATCTGGTAAGTTGATGCAGTTCACTGCCACAGCAATTTATGGAACGAATTCCCTAGAACTGAAGGAAGTCGTTAGTTGGCTAAAAATCACAGAACAGTAATATGAGGACTGTGACGATTTTCTTTTGGAAAATACCCTGTCATTTTATGTTAACAGCTAAGGTCAATATTCAACTAAATGTTATTTCATTGAGACACAGATAAGGGAGAGAGAGACTACTGCATGGAAACGTAACTTTGTTAAAAACATTAATTTAGAGGGTCCATTCCTCCTGGATTCCTTCAGGAAAAAAGCTTCTGGGCAGGTTTCACTAAAGCACCAACAGCCCATGCTTAGCAAACCAAGGGGAGATATAAAGGCAGCAGGTTCTTAAAGAATAAAAAGATCATCTGTGCAGCATGTTTGCAATTTTGCTACACTGGCAGGGGAAGAAAAGCAAACCAAAACAAACAGCAGGATAACAAAAAAGTCCTTTCCAAACCACAAATTTTGCTCACTGACCTCGCCCTTGGCAAACCAAGAAACCAAACTCTCCAGGAAAGAATAGGGCTGGAACAGATCAACACACGTGACTTCTGTGGAGTAGGGTCATTGTAAGTCAGACTGCATAGAAAAGCCAAGAGAAATGACTGCTCCAGCCTCCCACTTTGGATCACACCTGCCTGGTGGCAGGCAGCAAAGACCAGCTTTTAAGGAGTCATTGGGTGACAGCCTGATGCATCAAGACTTTGCACCTGAGAAGCAGAGGTGAGAAAATTGCATCAAAGGACACATTCTGTTTTCCAGAAAGGAAGAGCAGGAAGATGCTCTGAAAACCTCACTTCAGGTATTCTCTTATCATTTTCTCTGAAGGAGGAAAGGAAAAACCCCCTTTGTTACCACCAGACTCTTCTCACCACACCCATGTCTCAGTGTCAGCTCTGCAGTGCAGAGCAGCCCAGGCTTATGCTGGCATCCTTGCACCTACAGGACACTGCTTCAACATCTGGTCATTGTATATGATGTTTATTTATATACCCAAGGTCATTAAAACTTGCTTCTGCCATACATCCCAGTGTATTACATCCATCCTTTTAATCTTTCTTTCTCACTGGGAAAGTACTGTGCTTTAAAATCTGCAATGTATTTTTTTCTGAAATGTTATTCCTGTCTACCATGGGTAGAGATTTTCCAGCAGTCATTACCTACAGCCATTTTCACATCTCATTTTAACAAGCTATAAAAGCAGAACAACATGCCAATTACATGAAATAATTAAAATGAGTGGGTACAAGATGGCTAAGAATACCTCTTGCACTGCATATATTTGTTAGAAAGCGTATTAGGGTTTCACTAATGCATTTATAATCCTGCAGAACAGTCTGGCACATCTGCATCTTCAGTACAACAGAACAGCGAAGACGATACCATCCTCAGAGAATTTCTATTTGAAACAATTTTAGATCTGTTTTATGTATACCAAGGAAGCTGCCAGTCAATCTGATCTTCAAACATGTTGAACTCCACAGAGGGAACCCTGGTAAACGGCAGACTGTTCACCTAACTGCATTTACTCTAGCAACATGAAAACTAGTTGCTGTATTTGGCTAATAATATGTTGCACATTTGGAACTTCGTTAAATACCTTAATTGTGTAGCAGAGAATAAAGCAGTTAATTTACACAAAAGGACACAGAGGTGAATCGTATGTCTACGTCTCAGAACAAAATAAGTAAATTCACTGAACATATGGCTTATTAAATTTAATAGTTCCTTTCCAAGATGACTATGATTGCCATGTTTTGAAAGATAGGATTTTTAAAAAAATTTCTTTTGGATATTTGCCGTTAAGCAGATATGCCATCTGTCTCCCCAAATGAAAAGAGACTCAAGACTTTGATTACTATTTTCCTTACCAAGAATTAGGGTAATGTATTTCTAGTACACTGATTAACTAGATCTGACATCACATCTTGGACCTGCTTATTATTCTTTTTCAAAGAACGACCCACATACGTGCGCAAACGTACTGATATACGGTGAGAGAACCGTAAGGAAGCACCATCACCTCATGCATCACTTTCAATCACTGTTGGCAATACCGTGTTATTCAAATAGGCATCTTGTATTTTCACTCAAGTTTTAAGGAGACAGATGTCTAAAGGATAACACGCCAAACTGGACTTGGTATTTCTGTCACAAAATGCTCACCTTAAAAAAGGAAATAAAAAAGGAAGGCACTTACAAATTTCATTGTAAAAATACGTATCACAGATAAGACGCTGGACTGAGCAGATGACACAAATTCTGTATATCAAAGGAAAAAGTGTAAGCCTGACAGTATGCCAAATTTTTGTAATTTACATATTTTATACTTCAAACCCTCAGGAGTCCAAGTCATTTCTCCTGTCTAGTTATTTCCTAGGGAAGCTTTTTTTGCTAGTAGCCTTCGACCCAACAGAAGCAGTAACTCGCCTGTGTCTGAACCAAAACGATTATGTCATTCCCACTGACAAACGTATAGATTGTACACCTGCTTCTCAAGTCACCAAGTACCTCTTTCAAATCCAGCATGAAGTAGGAGATTAGCCCAGGAGCAGCAATCAATGGACTAGTGCCCCCCTAAATAGCCATAGGGGCCAGTAAGGCAACAAATCCACTACTGCAGAAATGCTGTACGGTTTGGTCCTGACTCAGGAGGTGAAAAACACTGTTCATTTCAGTCACTCAGAGCTTCAATGAGACTCAGGGGCATATTACGTTCAGCACGTTACAACAGAGCCCAACAAAAATAAATCCTTCATATAGTCAAAGGCATAGTGGAAAACCACAAGCGCAAAACGCCCAAAATAAATATAGAACAGTTATCATCACCTCAGTTCTATGTATACTACCGAACTTGTTTAGAACTACAACACTTTTCTGCTCTTTTTACAGGTGTCTTAATCAAAGCATTAGTCCAAGCAGCTTCTAAGATGAAACTCGACTCCTAAGTAACATCACCTCAAACAGGGAAATGTCCACAAGGCGCTGCCGTCTGTGCCACCGGCTCCCATTGCATGGCAGGACAGCATGCAGGCAGCTGGAAGAGCTCCCTTTTTTGCAGGCTACAGACAGAAACAGGTTAGGTGAAGGTTATAAGGATGCAAAGAAGTTGTTCAACAGCTGGATTTTAAGCTAATATTTTTTAAATTTTCTTTTGTCCTGAGACAGCACAGCCAAAGCAGAGGCTGCTGCATCCCTAAGGCTGCAAGTCTGCATTCTGCCTAGACAGACCAGCTCTGGATGAAACCTGCACAACTTGCAAGGTGTATGAGAATCTTTTAATAGCCTAACACTGAAAGAAGTACAGGGTTAAAGTAAGTATGTAAATAATCTACAACCACACAGGGGCAAAAGGAGAGCTGTGATACAGTTGAACAAACTGGGACAGGAAACCATGTGCAAGAAGTAAAATCTGCAAGACAAGAATAAGGTGTGTAGAACAAGCAGGAAAGCTGTCCAGAGGAACATGTTCCTTAAAATTAGCTATGCTCTAGAGGAGCAAATGGGATGCTTGCTTTTGAGGGAGAAGGAAAAGAAGCATAAAAGCACTGAAGAAGAGCAAGGAAAACCAGGGAAGATAAAGTTACTCCCTTTGGTTTCAGCTTCTCACTTACAAGGTCTCTGCAGCCAGGAGCCTCCCTCAGCAGCACAGAGCATGGGGAGCTCATCTCCGGGTGCTGCACATGCCCCACTGGCTCGGCACAAGGTGCTGAGCACCAGCTCCACAAGTCTGCACTGAACCACGATCAAAAGCTGAGCGGTTATTGTTAATGAACATCAATCTAAGACAGTCTTGGTTTGAACTTTCAACCAGGCGGGTGATTCAAATCCTTTCCTAACTGGTATATAAACACCCTTCAGTGGATATTCCGTTTCAACACAGCAGGCTGTTCTCACCAGTGGTTCAGAAGTCACAGGTGGGAAGCAATGGTCACCACTGACTAACATGGGGCAGCTCAGCTCAAACTGGTACCTGCTGTGCAAGGACCTCTCTTCTGATGCAGAACAACATAAAAAGAGAGAGGGTGCAGTGTGACTAGGAGAGCCTCAGGCAAGGGGCTGTGTGATACCATCACCCCATCAAAGGGGTCCTTCATCAGGACACAAACCCCAGGAACACTAGGAGGCTCACCAGACACTACTTTAGGCTTGAATCAAGAGAATGGTGTGAATGCAGTTCCTGTGCTGCACCTTACGGTCCCTGCGAGAGCATGCCTGGTTGACAGACAGAAATTCTAAACTAAGAACATTAACATGAGATAATTTCTCTTCCAAATATTTGGTTTAGAATATGAAGCAGTACTACAACACACGTTCAACTGGCCTGATACTCTAGCTATCACTAAGCAAAGACTACTTGACCAGGGCTTTATATTATCTCCTGTAAGAATTGCAGCTGACATGAATTTACCAAATGGCATAGATATTTCATAGAAATTCTTGTACAAAATCATCAGAATTCATGTACTGAACTTTATGTTTCAACAGCACATGAAAAAGTCTGTATAAAATGTTGCTCATCATTTTAATTCCTCAGACTTCAGAGAAGATGAGTCATGTATTTTGAGACCATGAGTACACAGAACTAATTCCATCCACTTTGCAACCATTTCCCAGACTGACAAATACTTTTTTGTGCATTCATAAACAGAGCACGGACTACCCGCTACTCCACTCAGAACGGCTAGCACTGTGCATGTTTATTTTAGGTTCCATATCTAAAATCATCACTTTTTTATAGCATTGTCATGAACTCAAGATTTGTATGCATGCAAGCCAGAACTTTCCTTATTATTGATAAACCACAATAATTAAGTTGCTCTCTGATTAACACTCAAAACCCTTCTTGAAATATCATTAGCATTATGTAATTAAAACTTAAATGGACTTGTACAACCAAACTTTTTGTTTCTAATTTTCAGATTTACACAAGTATCACAACAGCGCACCGAGCTGTGGAATTTACCTTGCCTTCCATAAATAAGTAAAATAGATCTCAAAAAAATTAGTTAAACCACAATGAAGTCTATATATTTAATTGCAATCTAGCTTTCTTCTAGAGAGATGGGCAGGTAAGGCTTATCTACGAACCTTATATGGAAAACTGCACTGCCAACTCTCCTTTCTGGTCACTGGCTTTTGTTGTAGCTGATCGCTTAGATAAGGTTTCACTATATTTGTATTCTGAAGCAAAAATAATTAACTAATCAAATGGTAAATACATAGGCAAATGCATTTCAAGTAGGAATAAGTTTTATGTTTTTATATATATATATGTTTCTTCTATATATATATGTAAGAAATGTGAAACACAAATTATCACAGCATTAGCTGTTTTGGTCCAGCACCTGCCTTGGGCTACATGTCCCAGTGCTAAGAGCATCTGCTGGGCTTTTGTTAAACAGCACAATTTTTTCTCAGAGTCAAGTCTGTTGGTCCTAATGTCAGAAACCTGCACTTTGTGTCCATTCTGACAGGTGCTGGCTGATTACTTTCAGTTTTAAGAATAATTTTTGTTTTTCTTTAAAGAAATTATAGGAAGATATGATTTTATTACAGATTTCCCTGCTTGGAATACAGCTTATACTGCATAAACAACTTGAGTAACACTGAAGGCTAATGCTGGCCTTCTAAAGTATCATTGCATTACTCCTGATTATTTTATGTCAGTGTATATCTCTCTAAATACAATGAAATTTCTGATAAAATGAGGTATTTGCTATCATATCAATACTTTTTGCTCATCATGCTCACCCTGACACAGTTCAGATTTCTAATGGGTGCATATGATAAAGTTCCCTTGTGTTACTTTACAAGCAACTTCTGAAAGTTTGGTTTAGGTCTATGTCTGTACTAATTTCAAAGTCACTGTCTGCTTTCTCTTCTCCCTCCTTGCGCAAGTTTGTACATCTTTATAACACCTTCTGATTAATTTATCATATAGTAAAAATTTAAAAAAATCATTATCCTTTTGATCTAAAAATCCTTATATTTCATCTTTAATACGTTCTTTAGAGACGATCCTTCTGGAGAAGTTGCCACGTATTTTCTACTCCTCTGAGACATAACAGTGAAGCTCAAGTAAGACTTCAGGAATTTCAAATCACATATAAAATTGTTTGAAAAATTTTTGTTTTTTAAAACAAAAATTATTTCATGCTAAGAAAAATGAGAGTGCTATTGCACTTGCTATAGTGTGCAAGAATGCTAACAAAAAGGAAATACATAAACTTGATATTTGAGAGTTTCAAAATTTATCACCAGAGAAGTGATTAGAAGCATTTCTAAAATAGTTATTTCATGAACTAGATTCAAATAAGATGGGACAACAGTAAAGAAATGAAAAATACTGATTTCTTCCAAGGGTTTTACTAAGGTGATCACTGTTTCTGCAAGATGATCTGCTCCTCCATCTTTTTAACCATGCAAGGAATCATATGTAACAAAAGAATAACCCTCACTTTGCACATTCACACTGTAATATTTAGCTTTATAAAGAATTGCTTTTAAGCCATCATGTGTCAAACAAAACCAGGAGATTATGTGGAGCCACATTAAAGTCTTAAGTTCAAGGCGTTTCATTATATTTTTAAAAAACCAACAAAAAAATAAAATAAGCCAGAAGGGAGAATAAATGGTCTTTCAGGCAAAAACTACAAAATGCCACAGTATTTTTAGCAAGACTGAAAATGGTAGGAGAAAAATGCGGTGAAAAATACCAGTAAAGAAATGAAATACCTAAGAAAAAAGAAGGTTAATATAAACTACTAGGGAATCAACCAAAGCCACTGAAGGCATGTGAGTACCTGGTCTACCTCCTTTACATTTGTACAATTATTGTTGTTGATGAAGCTGACTGCAAAGTCCTCAGAATTACATTCACATTGTCCCCCCACAACTCCAGCCCACAAGGTGAAGTGTTGCACTACTAATTACTTCTGGAACATTTTCTCAGGATATTTAGCAAAACAGCTGGTCTGAGGATAAGATAGACAAAACTGATTATTAATGTCTGCCTGTTGCAGTTATAGGTCAGCCTTCTAACATTTATCACAGGTCTTTCATTTATCTTTTTCTCTTAAAAAAATAGAAGTGCCATACAAAATATCTTAAGTGTAGTCACATCAGGTTGCCTTCATCTGTCCTGTTATCTAAGGAAGTAAAATGTATTAATTAATTAAAATCACCCACAAATCTGAAAATATAGGAGAAATCATGTTTTTAAATGAATAGAAATATTTATTTTTTTAAAAGTTAGTTTAGATCTTGTCACTAGAAGAGCCATTAAAGTGCTCCGTTATGAACAGAATGTTCTTACTTCTGGGTAAGAACATTAAGTCCACAAAGAGAGAGTCCACAGGGGAGAGGATCATAAGTCCTGATCGAGACAGACAGAGGGCAGGCTTGGAGCGTGATCTAATCTCAAAAATAAGGATTAAACTGAATATGGGCACCTATCTTCACATACTCTTCGGGAAGTCAAATTACAGGTCAAGAAATGAAGTATCTCAAAGAATAAAAACCGGCTAAGTATCACAGTACAAGTGGTCTTGAAGTATGCAGTAATTACTCAGAAAATTAGAGCTGGTGAATTAATCCAGATAATAAAGACTCAAGGAGTCTTTGAGCACCTACCCAGGGATATATTGACAAGACAGGGTAGGTAAGGTTTATTATTTCACGAATACTGAAAATACAGAGAACTCTGCAAAGGAAGGAAATTAACCGAATTATTTATGTACATTGTTAGCTTTAAAAATAACTATGAAATGCCTAAAAATGAGAAAGTAAAACTCCAAACATTTGTGTCTCATTCACAAACATAAAACACAAATACAAGCCTTCAATCCCTAGCAGTCATGTGGTATTCTCTGACGCGCTAACCCTTCACGAGCAGCAGCTTAGGAGGTTTGCTATAGTAAGAAGTTATTAAAGAGCACATCAGCATTTCTATGCAGATGAAAGACATCAAAACTTATTCTCTATATGGCTATAGTGTGCACTGGACAAACAGCATACACACATGGTAAGTTAAAGCATTTTTGATGGCAGATAACTTCTTCCTTGTACACACACGTCAGTTGTTTCACTGCCTGTCCTAAACTTCAGCTTTTGATGAGTTTTCCTTGGACTCCTCTTTCCCCTGCAGTCCATGTCCCACTATTTGTTCTCACCCACTCATCTTTTCACACTGCACATCTTGGCTGTTACTTAACCCTTTCTACCCCACATATTCTATGTGTTGTATTAAACTGTTCAGGAAGGACTTTCTAGCACAAGTGTTAGTGATGCTGTGGTTTACTCGGTGAAAAAGTTCTCTACAAAAGACAAACTTCACTCTGTTAAGCAATCATATCCATTACTTTGGTTTGTTATTATTCAGACTGTATAAATTAAAGCTTTAACGTTACGTAAGAGATACAAAACCAGTATACAACAACTTAAAAATATTTCCCCTCTTTTAAAAGAAAACTGGAAAACAGAGTAAGAATTTGTTTGTGATTCATCTTATTTCAAGTTTACTAAATGGAATTGTTTTACAGAAAACTGATAAACTCATTTCTTATCTAGTATCACTCAAGGGTTTTTTTTTTAAAAAAACATCTTTCCCCCAGGAATCATGATTACTCATTCTTACAGCTCAGCATCTGAGGAAACAGAAGCTATATTTTCACTCTTGAACGCTAATTTGATGTTGAGAAAAGTGCCTTAACCATTTGTGTGAAAAAATCCAACTGCTACCTTTCAATATTTCTGAATGACAGTCATGGCTCTAAGCAAACAAATGATGCTCACATATTGTGCCTTGCCTACAGGCATGTTGTTATAATTGAATTATTTTATGTTTTCTTAAAAGATGGGATCTCAGTTTCAACTGGGATACATGGCAAGGAAGTATCGGCTTCCATAGGTGTCTTGAACTTCCAGGCAGATACAGTCTCATCAATGGAACAGCCTGCCTATCCATATCAGCAATGAGCTACTGGAAACCTCAGAAAGACTTGATCTGTCAGCAACTCCAAAAATGACAACAGCCATTCTTCCCACTGAATTGTTGCTCAGCTGTAAAATATGTCCCAGAGAGATGTTATTTGAAGCCTCTCAGTAATACCAGCATGGTTCTCAGTAAATGAAGCGTAAAAACATGTACCCAAATTTTGTCTTTCATCTTCGCCTGAAGAAGTTGGTAAGTTTTTGTTTTTATTTCATTTACCTGGATGGCCGCATTGTGTATTTGGGAGCACGGAGAAAATACCAAAGGAAGTAAGGTATAAATGTGAGCTCATCTCGCATGTAAATAGCCTGCTACACTCTATGAATGAACTGTACCTGTGATATATTCTATAAATCAACAGAGTTCCTTAGAGTCCAGATTGTGTAAATCTCTCTCAGACCCCATCATCTGACCATAGATCACTGTACAACCACTGACTTAGGTGGATATCTACAAGCCTAAGGCTCTTACACACATTTTTTAAATAATAGAAAAAGGACCTTAAATGGGACACCTTGAAGAGACAAAAGAGAGTACATCAGCTACTTTGTAGTAACTGTATCTCTTTCTGAGACTTCATTTACAAATAAAACTGCCTCTTCTTCTGATACCAGCACTGTTCCTTTGCATACTACTACTTAGCTAGAAGCGTTAGGTAATTTTCTTGTTAACACATGAGGGATGCAGGGTTTGTACACACCTATAGCATAAGTAGTGGCAGTTAAATGTATTCATGTAACAAACCCAAGTGGTAACCAGCAAACAGTCCCTTTTTAGGAGCCAGTTGTTTCAACTACTACTTGATTTCCTGAAAGCAACAACACCTGTAGAAATGAAATTTACACACAGCTACCAGTTGTGCAAATTTTTCTCCGTAAGGTCACTTTCTCTTGCCATTGCTTTACACAACCAAAGGAAGACGCACCGTTTAGAAGCAGTACCTCTTCCAAAATTCAGGGGGGTTTAGCACAAGAAAGTGAAATATCACAGCAATGGCACCCTCTGGTGACAGAGAGTAACACGTTATAATGAGATAAATTATTCACCCTGGAAAAACATTTTAAACTACTGCTTCATGTAAAAATATTAATTGGAAAGGATTCCTACAGCAAAATTTGCAGAACATAGGTGGTTATTTTTAAGAACTAGCCTTTGATAGTAGACAACTTTGATGAAAAGGCAAATTCTTCAAAATGCTTCCATTTCTCCATTACCATCACTTTCTTTTATGAGTTCTAGCCTAATCTGATGTTCCTTAACCATCAGACAGACAAATTATAAATTGAAAAAAGATGCTGTGTTTTTTCCTAGGTAGTATTTCACGTTCACATATGGTTATGATTTTAGCATGTTAACTGTAGTGCTACCAACAGCTTTCAAGATGTTGAATATTGATGAGAGGTCTGTGAGCAAAGAGTTAACAGGTGAGTGTTTTAGAAATGGACAACAGCTGCTCATAAGAAGTCTTGCACTTGATTCCAGAGGCAGAACTTGAGCCTTTCTGAAGCACTGCCAATCATATCCATAGCTTCTTACAGCAAGAATGTCAGTATCAGCAATTTCAAATGCTGCAGAAAGACTGAATGAATATATAAAAGTATTTCTGTTATCAATGTCACAGAAGGAGACTGTGAATAGCATATGTAAAACCTTAAATTAACCAGTTGTCTTTCAGTTGTCTTTAATCTATATGAAATAGAGTGAAATTAAAAGTGAAGAAAACATTTGATTTCCAGATTGTTCCTATACTATCTGACAGAAGTCATCCAATTCTGCCAGGATCTTCTGCAAAAAGTTGAGTCACAAAAAGTCTTAATGGGTAAAAACATAAAACCTGGGCTCAGGAATTATATTTCCTCTTCTCTGAACTAAGGAACAGAACTTATGGCACATCTTTACCCTTTACTGCTTCAGAGCTAAGTAAAAAAAAAAAGTTTTTAATAAAAGAGAGTACAGTAACAGTCCTCTCTCTGAAAACTCAGTACTTATGGGATTATTGAGTTTTCAACAAGTTCTGTTTATTCTCATACATGCATACTAACACTTCGGCACTAAAAGAGTGGAGGTATAGTTTCCGATCCATTTTCTAACAGAAGATGAAATCTTTTCTACCTGAAAAGAACGCTACATTTCAACATCACATTAACAATCCATTCAAACACATTTTCGTCAACAAGCTGCCAGATAACTAGAAAAGAACAGCGTGTAGAGTAGAAACACAAAGCATATAAAATGAAATATTTAGCAACAGCAATGATATTTACACAGCCATGCGTATGTGCAGTTTTATATACACAGCAAATAGGCTTTCACTGCACTATCAGAGTTCATTGGTCAAACTCAGGCCAAACTTCATAAACAAAAGGTTGATTAGAAAAAAACATTATGTGCATTGACCTTATTATGCACCGATCAGTAGAATATGCAAGTCTTTGTAATTAGGAAGATTATTAATAGTGCGATGTGCTAAATAAGCAAAGGTGCCAGTATGCGGCTTGAGAAATTTAGAGGAAGCTTTGGTTAAACATCGCAGTCTTTAGAAAGACAAAATGGAACATCAAATCCGTGCATGGTTTCCTGTGATTTGTGTCTCAGTGTACAAGGGGAATGTACAATCCATATGTTTTTGTTTGACCATGGTAAATGTTGTTGAACATCACATAAAAGCAAATCTTTCTGTGAAGTTTATTATCACTCATCAGCCACTCACAATACCTTTATTACCAAGCTGGATTAACTTTATCAGAAACACATCTCTGTTACAGAAAAGTATAAGAAAGCATTATTCTAACTCAGTTTTACTTTGAACAAAGGCGCTGCTGCTTGCTTACCTAGGTGACCTATATCATCTGAGTTTACTTTACTAAAACTAATAATTGACAAACTGAATGATGTGCTGTAATGGAGTTCTTGTTAAACATAGTTTCATAATTTCTCCCCAGTAGATTGAAAGGCTCATAATTAAAATATTAATTGAAAAATCTCATGGTTATTTTGAGAGTTTTTAAAAAGCTCTCCATGTTCTGACCTTCACATAATGATGCAGATACAGCTGCACGCAAAAGCTCTTTCCCTATGGATTCAGGAAAAAGGAAGATCATGGCTCGCCTCAGCAGTTTATGAGCCCAGCTGCTGCAGTATTTTCCAGGTAGTCTTAATTCACCAGCCTATGTTTCTGTTCCCTTCACTTTTCTGCCTAAATTCTGGATTTCATTTCCTAGGTCTCAAATCCGGCTTGCCTTGGTTCATGCAGTTAAGTAGAGGTTATTCATATAACCTGAAAAAGTCACACTGAGGAGAGAGACTGCAAAACAGGACACAGCTTCAGCCAGGTCCTCATATTGGAAATGAAAGAAAAATACAGTGGTTAAGGCTCAGCAGCCAGAGCGTGGCAGAAACTGGGGTAGCGCTACTGAAATCACTGGCACCCCAGAGAAATGTCCATTCAAAGGTTTTACAGATATGGAAGCCCTGACTTGAATGAATGGGCAAGAAGATTACAAGCACCCATGGTGTAAGACCCCATCATACCACATATTAGATTTTTTATTTTCACACTCCATCCATTTCTTCTGTGATCACAAGGGCTAGAAATACATATAACTCTGGGAGAATAAAAACTGGAGATTTTGGTACACATCTCCCCGGTCAGCACTGAAATGGCTGCCAAATTGCTAAATGCCAGTTATATACAACGGAATGTCAAAATAACATTTTTTTCTTTACCCTCCTAGACCACCTAAGCAGAGCTATTACTCTTGCTATACACCCATCTCTAGAATATCACCAAACACTGTGTTCCAGGTAGTATTTATTTAGCTCTTTTCATATACATGTATGTTTAGCACTACCCTCGCATCACTCTCCAACCTACACTACAGTGGTATTGGGTGACATTAAAATTGTAATAAAACTTTATGATTTTATATACTCTTATTTCATATTTTTGTCTTCCACAAGGCTTTAAAGTTTACCAGTGCTACATACCCATTTTTTGTCCTTAACCCTATCACCTAGCCTCCCTCTGCACCGAATGCATGAGCCCATTTACCTGGACAAAATTGTAGTCGATGCCTAGTTAAGTCTTTAAAAGTCATTCCTGCTAGTCAATTCCCTCATTAGGAAACCACTTCCTATCAGAAGTGCCCTCAGGTTTTGAGAGCACATCAAAATTGGATCCACTTAAGCAACCAAGCTTTGATACTGTGCTTAATGACTTTCTAAATTTGTCATTTACAAAGTACTTTACAAGCTTTCTTAAAGAAGAGATGAAGTATGCCCATGCACGAGCTAACCTCCCTAGCACTCCTTCTTAAGAAGCCTCATTGATGGATGACGTATGCGATTCCATTTTCTGAGCATATGACATTTCATTTAAATCTCATGATTTCCTTAGGACCATCTGGACACTTTCTCAGATGTGAAGAGATCGTACAACTGTGGCAGCAATTCCTCTCTTCTCTTTCATATCTGTCCCTCCTGCTGTTTCCAAGCTACCTGGGCTGATCTGGGAGCGAAACGGGCACAGCATTCCCAGACAGTACTAACAACTGAAATTAGCATTCTGTTATGCAATGAACAGGGAGTTTACAGCTCCCTTGCTTCTTCTTGCACATAAAACATAGACAACCTATCTCAAAATGATAAGGGCATATTGGCTTTTCCCCCTCCAATTAAAACTTCACAGATCCGCTCTAACGGTATCACCATTGTTTAAACACCCCATTTTAACAAGGAAAGTCTTTCCCACAGGCAAAAGTGAGTATATCTTAGCAGGAATACTTACAAAGCAAGCTTTACCTCCCACTTTTTTAACCCAAACAGAATTCTGTCACCAGGAAGGTTAAAACCTTCTACTTTCAAACCAGTCTTACCACTCCAAGAGATTAGCAAGCATACAACAAAACCAACATCTTCTGAGGAGTAGAATCACAGTTTCGCCATAACCTTTTCTGCAAATTATGAAGTGTGAAATAGAAAGCTAGATAAAAACCGAAGTAACAAAATACTGAGAACAAGATGTCAAAACTAAAACAGTAAAAATAAGAAAATAAATTCCTCTGCTGTCATCTGATGGTCTGGTGCCTTTCTGTACACTCTCTGATGTGGTTATAGCTTTCTTTTTCCAGTTAAAACCTGTTATTCAACAATATCCCAGGAAAAGCCCACACTGCTTCAGTTTTATTAGTAGAATAATGAAATACGAGGTCAGTCTGAATTATAAGGTGGTGTTTAAGATTTACTTTACATATGGACTTGAGAAATTTCTATACAAAATCACAACTGAAAACTTTGGGGGAAGGGGGGAATATAAATTATAATTTCTCTGTTGTTTCAGAAGATTCAGTCAGAGGTACAACACATAAATACAGTTTTCCATATTTTATCTTGTACTTTCCCTGAGATGGTTTTACTTTATTAATGGGAATACTTTTTTATTTTAATTTTTATAATAAGTGATATGCACATATACAGCATTGTCTAGTATCTAAATGTCTAAGTACTACAATAAAGCCACCACCAAAATAATGCATTAAAAATAATAGAGTAATACTGTAGGCTTAGGGAAGAACACATGACAAATGCTACTTCTAAAAAGTTTTTCTTGATGTTTAGGAATAAGCAGTTATAAGATCTAATAAAAGGAAACTGAAGATAAGCATTCAGGACCCCTCTGGTATATGCCCTAAACTCCATACTGGTGAGTCCCGGAAAATAATTCTCTCTACAGAGCTGGCGTGTGACATCAAATGTGAGCCATATTTCTAATCTGCTTTTTATACTTATATGTATCAGAAAAAAAAAGAATTTACTTAAAACTCAATACGTCACATTGGGTTACAATTTGGTGACAGATTTGCTGTTATATTCCTATTGTCATTTCTAAAGAAAACACGGCCAGGTTGAGACAGTAATAAAAGCTGTGAGATATGATAAGCTTAATCAGACCTGTGAAAACAGACGTGTTCCTTTTCAAACTGGGTCATCAATAAGGTGTTTTCTTACAAAGAATTTTAGTATATCAAATGAAATACTGTTTTTAAATGAGTTTCAATTATTTCAAGTCATCTATAAGCATTTCAAGCTCGCTAATATTTTAAGGTTCACAGAATTGTGACTTATGATAAAATTTAATCATACTAAATCTCAAAATGTAGAAAACAGTCATAAGCTTTGTGAATGGATTGGAATGTGGAAAAAAATTATTGTTAGAGCAATTTTTTTAAAAATTATGCCTCTCCCGTGCTGCTTAGAGTTGTACTAAAAGCAAGGAAATAGATTTAATATGACAAGAAAAGTAAAGGGTAAGGATTGTTGTTTGGTTTGGTCTTCCCAAGTGCAATAATATAAATTGTGATGGCATCTTAATATTAAAAAAAAAAGTCACCTTTTGGAGCTGAGCCACTGTTTTGAAACACAACAGTCAAGCTGTGTCAGAAGAAAAAGCCTCAACAGCGCTTTAAATAAATTCACCGGTCTCTGCATCATGAGCTCCCTCTAATACTGCTAGGCATAAATGGATAAAATCTCATACCAAGACATGTCTTGTTTTATGCTAGTATCCTGCAAATCCGAAACCATATCAGAGAGTGAATTTCTCTTGAAGTATAGATTCTTGTTGCTTCCTCTTCAAGATAAGTACCTAGCAGGTTATTGATTTGCTTCTGAAGGACACAGTGTTTATTATGTAGGAAACCACTGCTGGGCACAGGCGTGAGAAATTAATGATGGTTTTCTAAGTGTCCACACTGTGGTGCTGAACCAGTGGGGCAGCTGTCAATCTATATGATAATGCATCCCAAAACTTCATAAAATCAGCCATGTGAAGAAGCATTGATTTTTGAGCTAACCAGGATCTGTGAGAGAGCAAGACTAAAAAGTTTATTGAAGTTAACACCTCTGTGCATGTAACAGTTGCTGCCTACTTGCATGATTATTTTCTTTTAAACAAGCAAACATAGAGAAACTCTTATTACAAAAACCCTTCCAAGTAAAAACGAATTCCACATACTGCTTTGTTTCTTGGTGTCGTTTGATCATGACCTCCTTTCTCTTATTAACATCACTGTTAAAATAATTACCTATTCAAAGCAGATTCATTGCGCTGTATTTCCAGTGACTTTAACAATTCACTTACTTTAAGGCAGAAAATGAATGCAAGCAAACAGATCTGTTCTCTTATTAATATCTATGACAGTATGTATGAAAATAGCTATCGAGATTAAATTTTCTCAGACAAAAGCTGTGGCACGGCGCTTCCACTGAAACGGGGAAAATCACCTTCAGAGAAGTGAATTCACACTACAGAAGTTAATCCAAATTGTTTTTCATTTGGAATTACGCACGGTAGCCTTATCAAAATCATGCTAACGTCAATGGGAGCTGTTGCATTTTCTGTTGCTGGCATTATTAAAAAAAAAGAAAAAGGAAAGAATCAATCAGTCATTGATTCTTTTAAAAATACTGGCTGCTTTGTATGCCCCAATATTAGTAAATATACATTTTCTCTTTGGCTTTGATGAAGAAATGTATCCTGCTATGCCTAGAGAGAAGAGAGATTGCTCGAAGATTCAAGTGCAATAAACAAAAAAAGACTGCTGTTACAAACAAAACCAACTCTGCTTTTCCAAGCTTTGCTTTAGCAATATAAAAACTGTAATTCCATTTTGCCTTGTTTGCTTTGACAAGCAGTCACTTGCATTTCTAGTGCTGTGCATACTGGCACTGCTGCAAGTGAGACAGGAGCCACCAGCGACCGTGGGGAGGAGCCTAACATAAACATCTGTAAAAATCCTCTTCTGAACAGCACCAAACATGGAACAAATTAAATTTTATCACGAGTAACATGAGCAGCAGAGAGCAGGTTTCATTAGTGGGTGTCAGCTGCCTGAATAGTTGCTCTGACGGCATAACAGTAGGGAGATTCCTCTTCAAATTCTCAGAATGGCAAGTATCTAAACCTTTAGTTCATATTTTAACTAAGTTGTATTTGCACCTTCATCACCCTACAGGATAGAGGACAAATTCCTGTGAATCCATTTTTCCTCTTTATAACTTAAAAGTATGTGAACACAGAATATTCGCCAGGTACAAGCTTTCGACTGATACATAAATAAGAACCTGAATCTGGGTTATATGCGTTGGAAAGGAAAGCTAGGTTAACACAGTTTACTTGCAGAAGCAACCAGTATCTAGATGGTTTTGTCACAAATGCTTGCTGGACTGCCTCAAGTCTAATTTCTATGAATTTAGTAAACTCTACCAAACAAAAGGGCTTTGTCGCAGTCTGATAAATGGGTTTGCTTTCTGCAAGCCCACCCATACTTAACAATAGGCAAACAGCAAATTATTTTTTTGAACTTCAAAAAACACGATGAAAAAACCCACAAAAAATCAAATCTGATTGTTACAAATTAGCACCATTGTTATAGTCACTCGCATACTGTAGATTATTAATATTACTTCAAGCTGTGTATAAAAATCTCATTTGAGAAACTATTTCTCTGAAGAAATTCCTTTCTGCTTCTCATCATTAAGATTAATTTAATGTACTCTGAGCACAAACTTCTGTGAAAGATTATTGTGTGGAAAACAAATTGTAAGACAAAACGCAGTATAGAACATATAATATGATATACATGTAATAGAGTTTCCTGATATTGATGCTAAAAAACAACCCCACAACATCAAAAAACAGCTTTAGTCAAAGTGAGAAAGAGAAGTGGAAAAAGTCACCTTTAAAAGAACACTCATGTATTTTCAAGTAAGATCACGTTCTCATACATGTGCATTAATATATGGAAGAAAAGGCCTACCATTTTCCTCATCTGACTTATTTTCATTGTCGGAGTCGGTGAGCGTGAGCGCTGAGTTTTCACGACTTGACAGACCGGAACTTCGCCTGGATTTGATCCCTCTTCCCCACAGCCTGATGGCGTGTTCTGGAGACATTCCTCCCTCCGTGTCTGAGTCAGCATCAGAGCCGGTGCTCAAGGAATAGCCTTGATGGAGTATTCCTATGTCTGAGCAGTAGCCGCTTCGATGAGGAGAGGGCTCACAGATCCCTAGTTCTGCAAGAGTGAAGTTCGTTCCTAGAAGGGCAATAAAAAATATATATTAAAAAATAATTCAAAAAATAATCTAAAAGCTAGGGGGTTTATTTTAAGTTTTACAATAACAGACATTTGTACTTTCTCTTAAAATGTAATTTCTCTTACGATACTGTATGTCGAGCCTTTGAAAGGAATTACATAGCGATCTCTAGGGCACGGTTCTAGTAAGACTTAACTAAAAGATATTTAATCGAGTTGAAATGGATGAAAGGCACAAAACAAAAGTAAGAAAGGTCTCTGATTTTAGGTTGCTATTTTGGCCCCAAATAATTAATCATTTAAGTATGTGGTTAACATAAAGCTCACGACAAGTGATAATGACATGACCTGCATTGTTATGCATCTAACCTTATACTCATAGGACCAGAGCATGAGCTTTGAAGTGGAGCATTGGATTACTCCAAAAGAGGAGGTTTTCCTTATGATGCTAATTTTCTCACACACAGGTCTTCCACAGAGACAGGATATTTTTATTCTAATTTTCATATAGCTTCCTGTTTCATCGAAAACAAACACTTCTTTGGGAAACCAGAGCTTATAGATACAGATCACTTGAGAGAATGCAAACCTATCAGTGATCATGCTATCACTGATAATATGAAACCTTGTCGCCACTTCTGCAGTCGGTGAGACTGGTAGTTTAATATCTGCTGTAGAAATCAAGATAGACTTCAATCATTGCAATTCTTTTCCACCTTTTTTCACCAAATTCCAGAAGAAAGTATGAACCAACACCAAAATCAGGTCATTGGGTTTAAAGGCAAAACCTTCAGGAGCAATGTCAAAACATGTGACCTTTAGTAGTTAATAACCAGTCAGTGGACAAAGTCTCATACATTTTTAAAGCACCAGAAGTCCCTCAGGGTGCTCAGAAAGTATAGACTCGCTGGCTGATTTCTGCTTATGTATTTGTTTCCTACAGTAATGAACAGGGGAGAAAAAAAACCACAGGAAAAGATTCACTGATCTCTAAGGTTTTTAAAGGTTTTGAAAAGCCAAGGGATTTCAGCTTTGTAACATTAGGCTAAAAATGAAGAACACAGACTGAACTCACTGGCAGTATAACTGTCAATTAATTAGTTTCTTAATTCACCAGGAAACTAGATCTGTGATACGTGTTTATAACAAGTCAGTTATATTTTGTCCAAAACCAGTTTACATGTTCTACTCTTCCTCTATATATTTATCAGAATTAAGCCCTGTAGTGTACATTCATACTCTAAAAAACATACTTAGGTATCTCCTATGAACAAAGATTTTAATGGTTTTGGGGTTTGTTTTGGTTTGTTTTGTTTTAAGTATTACACCATGTTTCACAGATTACCTAGGAAAGTTCATACAGCATTAAACCTATCTGGTTCATCCACCCATCTATCCATCTACCCATCAACCCTCTTCAGCCTTATATCCAGGTGCTAACATATTTTTTGGATGCGAGAAGCAGGCACATATCTACAGAAAGTAAAACTGGACCCTACTTAACATTTATTCCCAGATCTTGTCAGTTAAAGGAAGGTGATTGATTTCTTCTGGAAGGCCAAGCTGTGCCTTCATCCAGCAACACAGACATGACAAGAGGGAGCAGAAACACCCTCTTTCACCCCTAGGTCCATCGGTAAACAGACCAACAGCAAGAGAGTGACCAACAACATTAGGTGAAGAAATATCACATACTGGATGCTACTAAAGAAATGAAGCATTTAGTGGCAATGCTTAAAAAGATTTTAAAAAGGACTGATATTAAAAAAGTCAGCTCTCTCTCATCAACATCAAATTAACCTGAACCCTCCTAGTTAGGAGTGTATTTTAACTTGCCTTCTAATATTCATTCTAGTAATCAGAAATTGAGGTTTAGTCAAAAGCAGTGAACTGAACAGCCCTAAAAACGAGCTTCTTGAGTGCACTTCAGCCTGGAGATTTTTTGCCTTTGCTTTTAATAAGAGCTCTAGCATGACAGTTAGATGAAACAAAGTTACTTTTGAAGAAAATGTAAATGTTAATCATGTGCAATTTCATTAGAAGACATTCAACAAAACGAGCTCAACGGATTAGAGTTTTGGTTTAGTCATATTAGCAAACTAACCTTAGATTCGTTAAAAGAAAAGGTCAAAAATCAATTCAAAATATAAAACATATGTTAAAAAAATGAGTGAAATGAAGCCTGCAATCCCCCACTTTCTGACCTGTACAAGACACATTAAAACTACAAAACTCATCATGAAAATGGGGTTTTTCAAGTTTCTTTGTTTCTGGGTGGCATAAACGTCTACAAATACACACCAATTATGAATATATTAGCTTAATTAAGCAGTTTTACATACAGAGCAAGACATTTTAATGATATTCTGAGGATTTTAACAGCCATTACAAGCCCACATGAATTAATTCTGATTAACATCCTGTACTGACGTCAAAATCTGACTATAACATCTGATGCTAAAAACAATCTTCTGCAAAATTCTTACTTCAGCTGTCTGAGGAAAATGGTAAAGGCACTGACAGCGCAAGGAAAATACAGTATTCACGGAATGCTTTCATCCATCTCAGCTTTATTATCTGGGAACTTGGTATCTTCCAGAAACGTGAAGAAAAAATTTTGAAAACTGACTAAAATTTTAGAAATTTGAGAAGTGGATCAGACCAGCTTGAGAATACAAATAGAATCAGGCTCTGAGCCTCTGGGAAATGATTTTCTATGCTGCTTCTTAGAAATCTCCTTACAGTCTTACAACAGAAAATCTCAAGCATCCTGATGATAGACATGAAATACTCTAGGAAAAACATGTTCTTCTCTGGTAGACTCTAAATTAGTTCTATTTATTAATTTTCAGTGCTTGCTACTGCAAAATACTATTTGCGAGTGTTCTGTAAGACAGCATACAATAGCAGAATGCCTTGTCCTTGGATACCCTTGGAAAACCACATAAGAACATATTTTGGAGATGTTTTTCACATGTATATACACATAAATTCCAAAGTAATTTGCATACACGTACTTTGTACCTAAATATATCATAAATATCTCCATATATACTATTTCCTATCAGGTCTAGGACAACTCTCTGTGGGTACAACAGCTCTAACCTCACCCTGAGCTTTTGATGGAAAGTCTTCCCTGTGGAGAGTTGTCCCTTACTGCTTGATGTCTTCATAGCCCTTGTTTACTATAAATTCTGAGGAAAATGAGATTGAGATACTATTGTTACATTCCCTAGAGCTTTTCTTGAGCTGGATCATATTCTCCCACATACCTTATTTCCCTAAATTGAAACTGTCCACATCTCTCAAGTAATATATGGACTGCTTTAACAAAGATAATATTCTCTCATTTGTTCAGCTATTCATAGAATCATAGAATCACCAGGTTGGAAGAGACCCACTGGATCGAGTCCAAACATTCCTACCAATCTCTAAGCCATGCCCCTCAGTACCTCATCCACCCGCACCTTAAACACCTGCAGGGAAGTCAAGTCAACCACCTTCTTGGGCAAATTATTGTGCATGAAGGTATTTACAAGGATGGTCTACTAATGCTGTTAATTCAGACAGAGAACAAATATAGTTCTGGATGCACAGAAATCATTTACCCAGTAATTCGCGGCAGAAAGAACCCTACTATTATTTTGCAAATAAAGCATAGTCTTGCAACCAATGAAAAAATGCCTAACTCATACCATAGCCAGTGATACCGGCAGAATATTCCATATGAGATCCTGATGACTAAAAGGTCACCAAGAACAAGGCAGTCTTGCTCACCTCCACTGCCAGTAGAAACCACAGCATCTTCGGGCTGGAGCAAGGAAACACAGTGTGTCCTGGGGTTAAAATTTAGTGTCTCCCTCAAGCACTATCTTCCTTACAGCTCTTTAAGTGACTAGGAGATAGAGCAAATCAAGATGTCCCAGAAGAAAAGCAAAGTAGGGCAGCAGTACACCTGCTGCTTGCCACACCCTGGGAATTAAAATTGTGCTGCTGTGCATTTACAGGGAGAAATCTGTTCCACAAGCAAAAATGTGCTACTAGCACTAGCGGTCAAGTCAGATGAACGGATTCTGGAAGTGCTACACAGCACACACTGTCTTTAGGGCTTCCATGGAGTTGAGAGTAACTGTGCTTTACTGGAAATTCACTTCCAAAGTAGGACTGATATGTGAAGGCAGAAACCATTCCTGCACATTCAAAACTTGAAGGTGCTTCCTTGTAGCATTTACTACATTGCTGGTGACACCAAGTGCAATGATATAAATAACATCACATCGTTACTGGGGTAAAAGAAAGAAACTTCCTTCTCTCAAACCCCACCACCAAAAAAACCAAAGTCATGCATTCTTTTGCTTTTTCATAGGCCACAGAACTTCAAAGCTTCTACCCCCGGTGCCTCCATCCCCACCTGCAGAAAACACTAGCCTGTTTTCATTAAAGAAAAGCAGTTAATACCACCTGCTCCTTGCAGATGTATGTAATCTCTCATACAAAACCATGCTGGCAGCATACTACTTTGAAATGTAATAAAATGTTATGTATTTGATCATCATTGCCCATAATGTACATTATGTGAATAGTCTCTCAGTAGAGTAGAAAAGATGTTTTCCTTTTAATTAATGCATTATTTATTATCTTTTGAGCACATCTCCTTGTACAGAAATTTGCTACTTATCTAGTATATAAACGCTTAATAAAAGTGTGTTTAATTCAGTGACGTACAGTTTTACTCATTACCTCAGATAAGACCGGAAAGTGTTACCGTATAAGCACATTACCATATTTACACCTAACCTCTATGCAAAGGCCCCATTGAGGTAATTACAAAGTGCATGAATTGCCCTTCTGAAGATCAATCTAATCCAGCTGCAAACGCTAGAAGAAGTCTCAGAGGAAGATATCTGAAACCAGTAATGCACAGATATGATGAATGTACCTTCAACACTAGATAAACAGTTCAAATCTGGGCTAAGTCTGAAATCAAAAAGATAAATACCATTTACGTTGCTTGCTCCTATAATCAATTACAAGAAGTAAGGATAATAAGAATACATTTGACACTCCATCCTTTCTCAATTTTTCCTTCTGTTCATAGCTGTAATGATTTCTGCTGGCACAAGCAGCACGATTTAGCTCCAATCTGTGGTATATGAAGAGGTCATTCTTTTTCATCAACTCTGATGCACACTTAATTTTTCTGAATTCTTTATGAATTCATTTCTATACGATTTTCTCATTTATTATAACAACAAAAAGAACAAATGTCTACAGTCTCATTTTTTATCCACTCATTGTAAATATTCTTAACATTTACCATTTTTATTATCTTCCATATTTGATAAACAACTACCTTCTTTTTAATCCTTCTTTTTACTTCACCTGTTTCAATACTACTCTATTCCCACGGTGAAAGATCTGGCTCCACAAAATGGTTTCCTTAAATTTGTTTCTAATTCTACACTATCAGATATTCCAAACAGACTCCCAGCCTGAGCTGAGGGATACACTCCTGTCTGTCTGCATTTTTTAAGATTTTCTCCTGTTGAATTTACTATTAAAAAGAAAAATAAATTAACATCAGCCCCTTCTTTTGCAAATATCCCCCCACCCCCCCAATACATCATTATAAAATATACTGCATCTTTTGAGTGATTTAAACATACTTAAATCAGAAGTAGCTTTTCTGTGCAACATACAGGAATTTTAGCCAAGTAATCACAACAAATTTGCCACAGGGGCTCATCAACATTAGCATGAAAAATGCCTGGAAAATTCCCTTTCTTAACATCACTGATATTATGGGGACAGCAATATTCCACCTCCAAAGAAAGCACAAATTCAGAAACAAAACTACAAGAAAAAAAGATAAACTCTTCTTTCACTGCGACCCCTCCAAGCAGAAGAAACATCCCATGGTTCAGGGGGCCAGCTAAATGAAAGGAGCTGCTGGCTGCGTCCTGACTCACCAACCCACAGCAGGTTTATGGGTTAGATTTTCCTCCCTTGCATAATATTCATTGGAATATGCTGCCCAGGGAGGTGGTTGATTTGCCTTCCCTGGAGGTGTTTAAGGCGCAAGTGGACGAGGTTCTGAGGGACATGGTTTAGTGTTTGATGGGAACGGTTGGACTCAATGATCCGATGGGTCTCTTCCAACCTGGTGATTCTATGATTCTATAACATTCATAAACACCATTACAGAAATCAAACTGTTTACCTGCAGTCTCCTAACAGTTCTGTTCTCAAACTCTCTACTCATTTTTCCCCTAATAACAGACCCTTTGTATGCGGGGAATGGGCAGCGTAAGCTCCTGTGGAACAAACTCACCAATGATCAAACACCAGAGAATAGATTCCCTATAAAGTAGAAAATAACAATAATGAACAAGCTATACATGGTGTAGGTTTTTAACTCGATAGCTGGGGGTTAGCAATAACAGGACTTTCCACACGTTTCTGTTACTGCCTACTAAGCAGATCCGCAGATGA
Source organism: Piaya cayana (assembly GCA_013389865.1). NCBI lineage: Eukaryota > Metazoa > Chordata > Aves > Cuculiformes > Coccyzidae > Piaya > Piaya cayana. Next base: position 14,723 of record WAAB01010838.1, on the reverse strand, counting down.
CATTTTCATTTAAGAATATTAAATTCTAGGTATTGCTAGTCAGGAAAGCTAAACATTTTATAACTAAGCAAATGTTAACTTTAACTACTAATGATGGTAAATCTTAATTTCATAGAGCACATCTGTGACAAAGGCATCCAAAAAGGCTTTGAGAGATGCTGTTGAGGCCACAGAGGTCTTGCTGTCCATCTCTGATGTGTTGTCACCTAGCCCACGCGTGCGTACATACATACACACCCCACCCTGGTAATACTTAACTACCATTTAAAACATGAACCTTCATTGCGGAATTCTGTTACAAATACTAGAACAGCAGCATGCAGGCAATGGCTTAAAATTCATCAGAAACACAATATTCTCCTTGAAACTGAATCTCTGGCAGCTTCAGTCCCTTCTGCAGGAAAGTGACTAGAAGAAGCAAATAGAAAGCCAGACACACTTCACAACACATGGTTTGCATTTGAAATGTGTTTTCTAGCTTCCCTCATCAATGACAGCAAAATCCTTTAATTGTCTTTTTTATAATCCTCTTTCTGTCTTCCTTCTTTCTGACTCTGAGATCCCCAAACCTAATACCAGGATACAGATGTTTCCCTTTTTGACAATAAGTCTGTTGATGGTATTAATACAGTATATTCATATCCACTTAAAAAAATTAAAAGGTTTATAAAACCAGGCATCTAATGAGATTTCACTTTCGCTCACAATACTATAAAATCTTCAGTTATGTGACCATACTCTATTTTTTCAGTAAAATTTCCTCTTTCGGTGACTTGGAAGGTAGTCTCTCACTTTTAACCTTCCTCATCTAGTCTTTACATACCAAATATATTATTTTTAATTAGTTCATACACCTTTTCTGCAGTAGTGCTGAATATAGTCTCTGAGAACATGTGAAACACTACTTTATTTATCTTCACCTCCTTTTGAGGTGAGCTTTTATCACCCCCGTTTTATAGCTTTTAAAGCAATAAAGGAGAACAGAACAGTCTCTTTCCCGAGCACACACTGATGTTGGCAAGTACCAAGTACCATCTAGAAATTGTATTTCTGGCATCACCTTATGGTGATGAACTTCTTTTTAATGACGTGCTGATTTAGAGTAAATTACGCGTTTATCGTCTTCTCCTCAAACATGCACGTTGATTAAAGATAAAACCAGATTTAGAAGGACAAGGGGATGGAGCCGGGTGGCAAGCAGGATTATTATTTATCTATCCAATACAGCACAGGTTAAAACGTAATTCTTCAGGTTAGCGTTTCACTTGCTTAGGCAGTCTTTCATTTATTGTAAGCTTTCCAACTTTTCCAAGCTCTGATGAATGGTCAAAGGACAACAGCTTCATTTATTGCAAAGGGGTACACTGTTCCTACAGATCTGCCCATTCTGAAACCTCAAGGAGACAGGTAAAAAGCACGCAGTCCTGGAAGGATTTGCTCTGCTCTCCTCTGCTGTTTCATCCCTCTGCACTCTGCCTAGGCATATTTCTCCTCTTCCTCCTTGCTGATGAAATGCCAGTAGAAAGCAAATCCTGGGCTGAGCCCTCGCTACTATTCCCCACGCTGGTGCTTGGCAGAAGCGCAGGAAGAACAGCTACGGGCAAATCCTGCTCCGACCAGAGCCCCGGGCTGGCAGCAGCTCCCCAGCACACAGGCAAGTCTTCATCAGGTCTGCAAGCCAAGTCCAGTAACTCTATCCTATTTCAGCAGAAATGCACAGGTAGACAGCCGGGAAAGGTTTTCCAGACTCGCAGTCTCTGATTCAGAGGATGGGTATTGTTTAGTTTAATCCACACAACAGTCACATTTCCACTGCTGCCATAATTAATTTTGTCTAGCATCATTCTGAGAACCGGTCAGATACTCCCTGTTCATCTCTAAAGAAATCAACCCAAAGTAGACAGAATTCATGGCAAATTTGAACCTAAATAGTGTGATCTATTGAAGTTTTGAGGTGCTATGAGAAGAAATGTATGTAAACTCAATTATGCATGACACATTAACATAAAAATAAGATCTTCCTTTCTCAAAGCAACTTCAGGCCTCTCCTATGTACCTACTTCTATCTAATGAAACGTATCATTTATCATTTAGAAGACAATGAATGTTTTGTGATCAAAATCCAACTAAAATTCCACAGGGTTTTGTGTGCTAAACATGCACAATGCATACGTGTATTTGCATAATTATGTCCCACATCAATGACGGCTTCCTGGGCAACCTCCAGCAGACAGCAAAAACATCTGCTCTTTTTAGGGCTCCTTGGTGTCTTGCAAGACCATGAGTACGACCAGTAATCTAAAACAACTCTAATCCAATTTTCTGCACTTTTGTTAAAGTGACAAGAAAACATGAGAAATGTTTTATATTTATTACTACAACAATACACTTTTTTCCCTACATGAACAAGACTGGCAATTCTTCTGCAGATGTGGTAAGAGGCATTTTAGCATTCGGAAATTAGTTGCACCACATTACTCACGCCAAAAAGTATTCACTGAAGTACCAAGTTAACAGCTGGGCTGTGGTGTAGCTTCAGGGACTAAAAGAAACTAAAGTACAGATATTACAAATATAGACTAAAAGCAACCTACAAAAACTGTGACTGGACAGGAAAATGGCACAGATTCTGTTCTTTTCATCTGTAAAGTGTAGACAACAACACGGTGTTAACACAACCGTCCAAATGACCTAACATCAGTGACTCTGCAGTGACTAATAGTGCATTCTGGGGATAAAATCTGTACCAATTCACAGCTACGTACTGCAATATGCTCCAACTAAACCAGAATGTGGTTATCAGGACTAAAACACAGTTCCCGTTACTTTTTCTTTCACAAGTAGCAGAGAAAAAAACCAGAACATGAAGCTTCATGGCAAGTAATGAAGTTCAAAGAAGTGCCATAATTTGATCATAGAATCATAGAATCACCAGGCTGGAAGAGACCCACCGGATCATCGAGTCCAATGGTACCTACATGATCTAAGATCTCTGTTTCCGCCACTGAACAATAGTATGAGTTGTTTAAATTCCAGTCTTGCTCACAAAGACACTGGTCTTCTGCTGTAACAGCATTTTAGTTATGTCAAAAGGGACAGTGAGTAGTTCTTGATCTCCAGGAAAAATAAACACCCTTAGTTGACCATAAGTATACAGATATGAGTACTTTTGGATAAATTCACTGTAGAGCTACTAATCTTCTCTGATACATTAATCTGAGTTCAATTATTAGGAAAGATTTCCATCACAGTCTATGGGAAATTATCAGGGGATAAATTAGGTGGTAATAATTGGCTGAATTAAAGAAAAGTCTTTTCTTATTTTATACTGTTAAATCAAGATTTTAAAATAGGAAAAATACAACACTGTTTATGATTTATTAAATAAATTGTGCTCTCAAGAAACCGCAGAAGTCACTGGTAATAAGCTTTCATACTTTTGTAACTGTTTAATTGGGAACTCCTGACAAATCTGAATCGGCTGTCAGCACAGACAAAACCTTAATTGTTTTCTTTTATACCTTGCTTCACAAGTTAGGAACACAGATACTCCATATTTTATGAAGGTCCCCAGGCTCATATAAAGATTTCTTAGCAGTAACAGCTGTCAGCTATTTAGTCAGAAGGTACTTCTTCACTGTAAATATCATGTCACCTAGAAATAATGGTAATGCAAATCGCATCCTGTACAGTAAAACCAGAAGAAGTTCAAATCATTGTTCAACTCAGAACTTCTGTGTTCACATTCTGAATGATGTTCCTTGTAAGTGCCAGAGATACCATACAACTTTGCATTTCAATTCTTGCCAGAAGGACAAGTAGACCAAAGTGGTCTTTGAGGACTGATAAAGCAAGTAATCTAAAAAGGAAAGAAAAGCTGCTCAAAAACTCCAAACAATCTAAACACAGCACCATATGAATTAAAAAAGCATACTGAACAAACTCACATAAACTTTTTGCCAAGCTTAAAGAATAATGAAATTAAAATACTTCAAGTATTTGAATTTTGAGGAAAAAATATATTATAATCAGCATAAAGGAAAAGACATTAAGGTCTTTGACAAAGTATAGCTACTAAGAATCTTTTATTCATTACTTGTGTTCACTTTATGAAGATATCAGGAAACGTCTTTATTTATTTGATTGAATTACAAATTACTTTCAGCTTCTAATTTTTAATTGTAGTAACACAATTCTTTATTTTCACAGCCAGTCCGTTGTGCTTTATAAATGGAACAATTGCCATCAATTCAGATTACTATTGGTCCTGGAACTTCATTAAAGACCAAATATACAACCCTAACCACTTGTAACTGGCTTCCAGCTGAAAGCAAGTGTGGAGTAGGTAAGGAGAGCACTGAAGATTAAGGATGGAAAAAGATCTCTGCCTACTCACAGGATACCTTGGATGAGAGAGCTTACCCAGTCTGCTCCCTGCCTCTTTTTCCTTTAAATGAATACTGACAAAAATACCGCAGCTGTGTGGTACTTTGGTACGTCTCTTGCCCNTGGAGTAGGTAAGGAGAGCACTGAAGATTAAGGATGGAAAAAGATCTCTGCCTACTCACAGGATACCTTGGATGAGAGAGCTTACCCAGTCTGCTCCCTGCCTCTTTTTCCTTTAAATGAATACTGACAAAAATACCGCAGCTGTGTGGTACTTTGGTACGTCTCTTGCCCCTGGCCTTTCAGTCACTGTCTAATCTAAAAAAAGAATGTTTTACTTAATTACCAGTGTGATAGTGGCCATGACCTAAGCTGGCCAGTAGCTTCAGATGGCTTAAACCACCATGACAGGCTCTGGAGACTTCACAGATTTATCCATTGGTTTCAGATTGATGAACCTCTGATTCAGCTAAGCACATTAAAACTTGCAAGCACATCTATTTAAATTTCAGATTTGTGGTTCTCAAAGGCATTTGGTTGCTCTATTTTCTTCCTTGTCATCTCTTTAATGACTTCAGGACAGGGAAAAGGCAACCCTTGATTTAAGTTCTCCTGGAACAGAACACAGCAGAAAATCATAGCATCATTAAGGTTGGAAAAGATGTCTGACATCACCAGGTTCAACTGTCACCTCAACACCACTGTGCCTCCTGAACCATGTCCTGAAATGCCATGTCTACATGTTTTTTTAACACCTCCAGGAATGGTGAACCCACCACTTCCCCAGGCAGCCTGTTCCAATGCTTGACCATATGTTTATAGCTCTCTTTGGTATGAGTTTTTCTCTTCAACTAGGAATCTGGTAAAAAAAACCACCAAAACATGTATGGATATATAATCAAGGATAAAGATATTTCACCCTTCAACAGGAAAGTGAAAAGAAAGAACCATCAACAAAAAATAGTGAATAATCTAAAAGTTTCCAGGGACTTCTGATCTGGAAAGTCAAAAGAGAAATCTATAGCTAGATGATCAGAAGCATACAGTTCTGATAAACAGTGGTCCTCCAAGTAATTTCAGAGATAGCTTGATGAAGTCCAAAATGGATGACCAACAAATCAAAACATTTGAAGTCAACTATGTTCTCTGTAGAGGAGAAAGAAGCATTTTTTTCCTTTTTCCCAAGCAAAAGTTATCTGCACAAAATCACAAAGTGGTATAAAAGATTGCCTGGTAAAAATCAAGCACTGGACTAATCATATTCCTCTTGATTCTTTTGAAAATTACTAATATATTAGAAAATATTTGAAAATGCGCTCTAAACTGAAGTTGGTTTTAAAATTAAACACAGGATAACGTGCATGGACACCACGGGCCACACATCCTCAGGAAGTGCTCAGCCAAGTTAGGATTGTGCACTGACCACACACAGACCAGAATTTTCCAGTGCGGTTTTGTGGGCTGGAGCTGGAGCCCCCTGTTAGCACTGCAGCCTGTGTGCCCTTCACTGCATGAGACTGATCAAAACATGAGTCACATCTAGCCAGAATTAGTAAAACCTGACTTTGAGGACTGGCAACAGAAAAATCTATGCACAGGGAGCTGAAACACTGATCATCAGGCATACGCTGTCTTCTAGCTAACCCACTGGAGCTGTATGGAGATGAGAAAAACGCTGTCATTTTGTTTCCACTTTACCTAAAATTTTGGCTTTTTATCTTTGACCTATTTAACAGTATTTGCCTCTTCAGAGTTCCACTGAAGACAAGCCACACAGTAAATGGGTAATACTGCTGAAAATTTGTTTCTTTTACAAGCTGAAGCCACTGAGATTCTTTTACCAGCTCTTAACTCTTCTGTTATCAGCAAACTGACCTTTCTGGAGGGGTAGAAAGAACCTTACAGGAGTCTACTTTTATTAATGTCTCAAGCCTTCAAAATTAACAGTGAAAATCTTGTGGTCACTGTACACTCCTGTCTTAAGAGCAGATGTGGCACTGTATAGATTTGGTATTAAGTACTGTCAAGCCTCCTTTCAAGCAATGAACTATTTATCTACTTAACACAGAACATAGCCAACTTTTGTAAGTTTCATATATTACATTTATTTCAAAATGCTTGGCATTATTAATCCTTTTTATATTGTTAACATAAAGATTCTGCTTCAAAACCTCAAAAACCCAGAAAGTTTATTTTTTTCTCTCTTTTTTGCATTGCATGCACTGATGAACTAGCCTGCTCAGCAAGCATTTAACAGATTAGACACTTGAACATGGTTTCAGGCAATGCTCTCTCATGTTTCTGCGTATTGCCTGATAAACACTTCAAAGTAAACCGCTCATAAATATGAAATGAAAAGCCGGAGAAGTCGTTATGCACAGCTTTGAGATACAAATCTCTTTATTCCCCTCTGAAGTGGAGTTTGATTGACATAATGAGTCATAGATCCTGTCCAGGGACACACTGCCTTATCCCCTTTTCCTCAGGAGACAGGGAGTCTTTAAAGAAATCCACTTCAGAACTTTCTGATAGACAGCTACAGGAAAGTTGAACGCTACACAATTTGACTATTTTGTATTAATACCTACTTTAACAACCGTGACACATGTCAAAGATTGCTTCCAAAGCCATGCACAGGCCCCGGCATCTGCACCTTTTAAAGGAGGCCAAAGCCAAGAGGCATATTTTACCTAGTTATCTCTGACACAGCAAGACAGGCCTTGGACCTGCAAACAAAGGAAGAGTCTTGGAACCCTGGCTGAGCTGGGTACTGCACCCTCCTGCCCCAGGGGTCTCCAGAACATCACAGTTCCTTGGTGTTTTTGGGGAGCAATAGCTCCATCCCCACCCATTCAGGAACTGCTATTACTAACAGAGCTTCACAACCAAACAGGTGAGCACATCTGGCCTGGGCCAGTCCATCACTGAGCCTCACGTGCCCCTTTCAGGTTTGCACACCAGCTTCTGACTGCAAAACTGCACCACGTGCAATTGCAGCACAGACCCCTCTACTGCCTGGCTCTACCTGCTAGACTTGTCTCACCTTGGGGTGGAAGGAGAGGGGGAGAAGGAGTGGCCAGGGGATGCTATCACCCCGAGGAAGTCCACATAGCTGTTGACCCTCATTAGAGAACATATTTATCAGGCACACACACCCTATATAGTGATTTCCTATACTTCACAGGTCTGTGCTGAGAAGGAGATTAAGCCTTTCATGCAAGAAGGAGCAGTTAAAATCATCTAGGCTGAAAAACCTCTGAAATGCTAATTTAGATATTGCTGCTAATAAATGATACCCATATGAAAACGACAAAAGCTATGGCAGTGTAATTGTTGGCCACTGCTATTCCACAAAATGTCCAATCCACATAAAGTTGAGCTTTAAGCCACCACAGGGAAAGTGCTAATCAGTAGCGCTATAAACAAAATTATGGTGACATAAATTGCTAGTCTACAATGCTATATTCACAACCTGCATTTGGAGTATTTGTGGAGGTTTTTAGAGTGAATCCAGCAAATATCTGCCTAAACTGATATGTAATTTCTGGCACTTTATTTGCTAGCCATACTGCATGCATTAAATTATACATCGTTACTGGCCTTTGTTAGTTGTTACTCACTATGAAACAGCCATACATAAAGCATACAGGATTCACCACTCAAGTTAGTATTTTTTTGTTAATGGTAGGGCTATCATTCATGTTAGACGTGAGCCATTCACATAATTTACAACATAATACATACATCATGAATATTTTAAAAGCAACAGTAAAAAAATAGCTTCATTTGTAGCGCTCAAAATGCAGTTAAAAATAGTTTCATTTTGCCAGTAAAAAGTGAAAGGCTAATATCTATTATAAAAGCTTGCAATGAAACAATGATCTGGCGAGAAGACTAAATATTAAAAGAATTGAATTCATATCACATGTAAATAATGAAACATTCAAGCCTATTTTTGCAGCAAAACGCTGAAAAGGAGATTTAGAAGCTTAAGATGATGAAAAAGCCACAATGAGGTATCGCCATTCATCTATAAAGAACACTGCTGCCTCTTCTCGGTCCCCAGTGACTGAGATTACCAAGACGTTATTTTTCCCTCTGCAAGATTTGTTCTTCAAACCTTTTCAAACACCAAGTAATAAATGTAAAATTGCAAACACATTTTGGACCCTGCCCTGCATATGGGGAGCAGTCTTCCTTCTACGCTGCAGATGATCATTCACATCTTCAAGCCACTAGTCTACACTGGCTTTTGTAATCATGAGGAAGCAATGTATATTTACGTCAAAATACCAATGCATGGATTGCAACAAATAGCGAGCAAAATGAGAAAGTGCTGAAAAGGCAAAAAATCAAATCAAAGCTTATGACTGTAAGCAGGCATTCTCCAATTTCAAAATTTTTGTTTATGGATTAGCCTTTCTCTGTAAATTCAAAATTGTTGTCCCAAATCGCATCCATTTATAATTACTTGGAATGTTTGTGAGGAATCATTATCACAGATACAACTAAGGAATTATGGGCAGGTATCTTGGCACTTTTCTGAGAAAACTGACATGTTCAAGCAGTAATTTTAACACATGTATTATTTCAGGTTACTGTTGATAGACTGCCACACTAAATGGCAAATGGAGCATCTGAAATACTCTGAATTACTGGAAGTCCTTAAAAGATCTTCTGCTGCACTCACAATTCATATGCAATTTAATTAATACTAGGCATACAAGTAAAATTAGATACTTCAAAAAGGAACTAGACCCTAAAGTATACAAGCCTTTTCAACGGCAACTATGTTGGAAATAAAGTGTTTCTGTAAACTAACATTATTTTATGAGATTATATCTCTGTTATGGAGCTTTCATTACAAGACATGAACCAGTCTGATAGGGTTTCAAGCAGCATTAGGTATTCTGATGAGGTCCAAAAAGCACAGCTGTCAGTCACAGCCTTGGCTCTGTCAGTCACTTCAGTACACTGAAACCAAGTTGTCTCCCGTATAAATGCTCCTCAGAGATCTGCAGTTGCTGCTTGACCTACAGCTGAAAAGCAAGTGCTTCACTCACTAGGTCTATTAGCCCTTTGACTTCATTCATTCACTAGCTAATATAAATGCATTGCTAAAGTGAGTGATTAATTCATTTTCCTTAGAGAGTGTGCTAAATTCCTGAAGTCTCTGGTATGACTATCCATGGAGGCTCCAAAACATTCCTGTAATTAGTTATTAATTATGGATTTGCTGTTAGAAATCTGAAAAGAGACACTAATTTTTTTTTTCTTTTCATTTTCCCTCCAAGAATACTCTTCCCTTACTGCCCCATAGATTCATTTAACATGAAACAGTAAAACAACTATCATCTCTATCTATTTCTATGTAGCTATCTTTGTGCTGGAAGCATGTTCAACAGATCAAAATCTTTCAATTTGTCTGTGCTTTCCAGGTTTGACATCAACACAACAGCTTCAACAACAGCTTACTGATGTTCCTAAAAGAATGAGACTTCCATTAAGAACTGCAGGAGTTAGGCAATTTAAAAGACAGAAGAAACACCAGAAGACTTGTGCACATAATGTTGAATGCAAGTGTTTCCCTCCATTACTAGAGAGACCCAACAAATATTTAAAATTACCTAGGATATCAGTGTAAACCAAGGAGTCTGAAAAGCATTCTGACACAAAAATCTGGGAAACTGACCTGATAGACTACTGTTTTGCCATTAAAAATGCCATCTTTTTTTCTTCTATGCTTAAGATAAAATCTATCTTGGCATCTTCTCATCCAATTATGGCATTGTGATGAAAATAGACAACACAAGTGTCCAGCCGAGAAGAGGAAGTTCCTTTCCAATCACCTTGACAACCTTTTTCATTTGTAACAGGTAGAGAATATACATAATCAGTTTTGATTCAGTCTTTTAAGTTTGGTAAGTGAGGCTTATGTTCATTGAACCAGTTCCACATAGCTGGACATAATGGAGTAAACAAATTCACAACATATTCTGTAAGTGCCTATCGAGACTTCCTTCCCTACTTAAATCTCATTCTGTGGAGAGAAAAGAAGAAATGCTTTTACACGGGTGACAGTCAATTCTGATTCTGCATAGTGGAACAGCTATAACTGTAAGGGAGAGGCCGTATCTGCTAGTTCACTCATCTGAACTGCCTTAAGCTTCAGTACTTTTTAAAATGAAAAGCAAGAAAACAAATATTTAAAAAAAAAGATATACAAGAATGCCACAAAACCCTGCAAAGTCTACAAAATGTGCAGAGATGAGTGCTTCACTTAGAAAGCTGCCGGTAGTGCAGGCATTAATTTTCAGTACACACAGAACAGCTGCAGCTTAGTCCAGAGAAATGGGCAAAAATATTTTCAACTCATGCATATGCTTAGATTCACAGAAAAATTCTTCTCAATTATGCCAGTAGCTAAAAATTCTTGATAAACAGACAAACGTTCAGCAATGTTTGAGCTCTGAGAGCTTGTTTGAGAGCCGGCAGCCAATTGGAGGAATATGTTTCTAAAGTCACACTACAAAAAGTAAAAGCTTCTTTGTCGTTTTCAATAAAGTGCCATATATATATGTTCTAACACCCTCAACTCAAGGAACAATGATCTTTGGAAAAAAAAATGCTTACTTGGATGACCTGTGGTGCACAGCTGTCTGTGCAATGGCAAAAAATAACCTGAGCTCAACAGAACTTGAAGGATGCTGTCAGAAAGACTGCATTTCAGTGATTGAAAGCATGATCCTTCCCACACAGTACGCACTGCACTATGCATTTAGTCCTTCGAGAGCTTTCAGGATGAAGAGACTATAGTTATTACCACCATCATTATTATTAATGAAAAATACACATGTAAAATTAGGTTTCAAACACAAAGTTTTATACCCCCTATTTGTCTCTGTGGACACACGCCATAATGGCTTAAACAGACCTTTAACACTCGCTGACTAATTAATCTTTACACTCAGGACCTAGCACTGAGTTTTATTCAGTAAGGAGCAGAAAATAGCATCTGTGGATTGGGCTTGCAAGGTCCACTGCATGAATAAATTGACAGGCTACAGGAAGATTTGGTATTAAACAGCTCCTCTCCTCCCCTCGGTACTCCTGTAACAGGCTTCGCCAGCCACTGAAGCTTCCCTTTGCAAACTTCTTACATACAATTTATTTTTATTTCCTAAAGTGACTCTTTTCAACCTTATACAGACTCAGTCTTCCAAATACTTTGACACTGATAGAAAAAATATTATAGGCACTAGATAGCACTTTAAAGTATAACTGCATTTCGAACACAACAAAAGTACGCACCAGCAAATCCAGCTTTCCTATGGAGAGCACAAACGAACCATACAAATTAGTAGACCCCGGGAATTCATCAGAAAAATCTTTAGGCTTACATTTCGAATTCAAACACGTTCCAAATATGAACAAGGACAGAGAAAACACTCTGCTAAAAGGAAGCACAATGAGAAAATACACCATGCAGTTTCTTAATATAATAAATGGTTATCTTTGCTCCTCTTAAACAAATTTAGAAGGTATTGTAGAAAAATCAAGCATACAGAGGTAAATTTCCCTTGTCAGAGTTGTGTGATACATTTATAGTCAATATAGGTTACCTGGAGCCTTCCCTTACTTTAGCTATAAAGTCAGGCAGCCTGAACACCATCTTCAGTTACAAAAATAAAGTGTTACATGTTTACTTCAGTGGTAGAGATTTCATCAAGATGGAATTATTAACAATTCTAATTGTTTTTTTCTAGTGCAACTACAGGTAAACTCTGGGGATACTACAAAATTCATCTGTTCTTTTTCATTCATCTAACTTGAAGAATATGTTACTCCACTTCTTCTCTAAGTAAAATTATATTAGGAAACAAGCCTTGCGAACTGCAACACAATAAGCAGTAATGACGACAGATCAGCACTCATTTCGAGGTCAAAAATGACCTCCCTAGACTATCGCTTTATCCAGGAAGATCACAAATTATTTGTTGTATATTTTTTACCACAAAGCATTTCTCTCTCTGTATGCCTACAGAGATAATATTTGTCAGATTAGCCTTTTTTCCTTTGCAGTTGTTAACCACTTGCATAGGCAACCTACTTTTCACAGCAGAGAGCTATTAATTCAAGTCCACTAAGACTGAAATACACACTTATTAACGGTTGGACAGGCCCAAGTACAGACACGTCTACTCCTACACCTCACTCCACTCTCCTTACATCCCTTGTTTTCCCCCGCTTGTTGTGCACATTTTCAGTTTCCCTCCATAAATTCCATAAAATCCTCCCTATCAATGAGCCATATTCTACTCCAAAGCCACCTCTAACTCATTTCTCACCCTGCAAAGAGAAAAGGGAGATGAATCAACTAGGAAACAAAATCCTCATCTGCCATTGTTTGATCAGCTACAGCTTACGGTTTTATCTCCCCAAAAGTTTTCCCATTATAAAAAAATGAAGGCTAGTAATGCTCTCTGCATCAGTATATATGTATAAAATGACTTTGAAATTTAATAGGACTTTATGGGGACTCAGCTTTGTGATTTACAGTCATAGAAAAAAAAATCTGAAGTCACTTCTATTTGATTTGAATCCCATTTATGTATAGCAGGGCTATGTTAAGAGATCCTGACAGGAACAGGCCAGCTGAAATTGCAAGCATGTGAAGCCAGCAGCTGGATCCCTTCCCACTTACCTGAAATCCTCTTAAGTGGGGGATGAACATTACCAAGCTCTGTGTAAAATTTCACTCCTGCTTTAGAATCAAAATTAATGCTGGCATAAAAAAATAAGGAATCCACTAGATAAGTTTTTACTCAGATAACCATTTACTCAAAGGTCATATCCAGATTAACTTCCAAACTGGCAACACAGTACATAGATTTTTAAAGCAACGTGGTGTTGGAATAGGCGTTTTGTCATATGCTGTACAAAATTCATCTTTAGTACTGAAATAGTCCTAGCTGTGTCCATCGGATAACTGCAAGTATAAGGGAAATACAATCCCAGCATGTGAAAGACTGGAAAAAGCAGTTGTGCAATTCCAGTCTATTGGTCCAGTCCATCAGAAAACATAAATAACTATCCAGAACGTATAACTTATGGTAATGTAAAGGGTACAGTTAAAGACAGAAAAGAAAGAGAGCTCAGTATTAAACAAGAAATCTAAGTTCTGTATCCTGCTAGTGCAGCCTCATCTTCACCACGGTGCAGTCTCATGGTCAGGAAAGAACAGGCTAATAGCTACTCAGAGTTGAAAACTGTTATGCACAAGTCAAAACTAATGTAGGACTGGATGAAGATTGTATCAGATGTGCCTTGATACCTTCGGCTTCATGTACATGAATTGAAAAGAGACAGTAACCCTTAGACCTAAATTTGTTAATGCCACCTTCAAACCGGAATAGTAACAAGCTTTTTTTTGAGACTAGGAAGAGAAGTTAATGGTAAAATAAGTGTAAAGGGCATGGAGGACTTTGATTTCGGTTTCTTGGTTTTGCTACATATGTTCTAAACTGGAAAAAAGTCACCATCAAATGTCACATAAAATAGGTCAGAACATACACTCTTCATCGAATAGTGCCATTAAAGTGATTATTTATACAGAACATTTAGTTTTACTTGGAACATATCTCATTATTATTTGGAAGCTCCTCACTAAAACATTCACCTTCCCAATTCTGTGATATCAGTTATGTAACTAAACATCATTTGCAGTCATGGCAACAAGATCTTGACTTCTGTTGCGACTTTTGCATTGAATCGCGACCTGAAAATGCTCGACAGCCAAAGTCCTTGTAAAAATGAATCATCTCTATGAATATGTCTGGGTAAGAATTAATGGCACAAACATGGAAAGCTAAGAAGAAAATCTGAAGACTTAACTAGCAAATATACTTGTACGAACTCCTGTTTTTAGAAATGAAACAGCTCTACTTTGATGCAGTGGCTTCCAAAAATCACCCATGAAACTCAAGTAAGGTCACTAAAATTCCAAATAGGAGTGCCCACAAAGTGAATTCATGCAGTTTAGCTACTATTTTAGACTCCTATGATTATTTTTTTCTCAGTTTCTTCAGCTAGATATATCTGTAGTTTAATTTTTGTGGAGGCATTGATAATTACAAGCATCGTCTACATATAAACGTTTTGACTTTTATGAATAGATTTTTTAATTATTCAGATTAGGTGCGGACGGGGATTGTTCTGTTTAACCATGTACATTTAAAACTACCTGGCATATAAAATACTTCTTGCGTGCATTTGTTTCTAAAGTCTCATCAATTCCAGTACCTGCAGGGGACATAGAAGAAAGCTGAGGAGGGGCT
>WAAB01010835.1:14569-39756 GCA_013389865.1 Piaya cayana | reverse complement strand
CTGCTCCTCTTGTTCTCCAGCCCCTTCCCCAGCTTCGTTGCTCTTGTGGTGAGGGGCTCTTCAAGGTGAATGACCCTCAATAACTTGCTTCACGTTTCTGTATTACGTTTCTCTTGTCTACAGGACAAGATGCCATATTGGCTTGGCTAATAGAGCCAAGGCAGTTTTCAAAACAAGAATCAGAAAGGGCCGCTTCCTTTCCATTTCTTGAAAGCACAAGCTAGGGTGTTCAGAACCAGGACAGCTTTGTCTGTAATTCACACAGCCTCTGAGGCATCAGTTGCTGAAACCTAGCCCGAAACAGTTGACAAAAAGACAAAAGAAAAGACACTGCCATTAATTGAAGCTGCATAAATAGTAAAAATTGAGGACTGCGACACAGACTCAGCAGCACATCAGACTGCGTCACTGCCTTGCTATTATTCATACTTTATTAAAGTTTAATTGATTACAGTTTCTTAAAAAAACCCAAACAAAACCAAAACAAAAGAGAGTGATGTGAAGAAAGGTACAAGTGAAATCCTGATCTCTCCAAAGTCATCCTTTGACTCTGTGCCCAGAGGCTCTCCCGGTTTAAATAGGAACAGCCTGGCATGGCAGAGGATTTATCATTTCTTTAGCCACACAGCAAATCTTCCCAGAGCCAAGAAGATTCTTGTAGGTCAAATATTCTGTCTCATCCCCTGAAACTGCCTTCCTTATCCACTGAACAGATAGGATATCGCACCAGGCTTTGCATGCACAGATTAAGAATGCTAATAAATAACTTGCACTTCCAGTACTGGGCAGATTGTTCCTCCTTATGGGAAATAATTCCTAATTGTTCAAAGGTCATTCACAAAGATCCTAAGAATCTCTGCAGGGCATTCACTTCAGCTAATTTGCAGTAACATTTCTAGAGCAGATTGGTGAATTTTATTACTAATTGCCTCGACATAATTCCCTGTGTCAGAGATGCTTCCGTTACTGCAGTTTAGTGTTAGAAGATCTTACAAGTGCACATCCACTTACCCAGTAAAGCGACCAGCAGGAGAATAACTACAATGTAGTTTGCATTCTTCTCCTTGTAGAAATACAGTAACAGGCAGAACAGGATGATCTCCACAAGCTACAAAAGAGAGAAATAAGAATATTAAGAACTGTGGGGTATTTGGGGGTGGCAGTAAATGGGATTCTGAGCCAGTCAAACATTTACGCCAAGGGAAAATTGAATGAAAATGAGGATCCTCCACAATTATAGATCAAATTTAGTATGATCTGAGATTCTAACTGGATGAGATATTCAATAGCTCCTTGCAGAACATGAAACATGGGACACTTCTGACATTACATTCATGGTAAAGCAGGAAATCAAAGAATCCTGACAGAATATTCACATCAGAGATCTGGGAAAAGGGCTTCCAGCATGGGCTGCTCCATAGGCACCTCAGTACCATGTCACCTGTGTCACCTGGAGTGCCAGCGCTGGGCGCAGGGCAGCCTGCTCCAGGAAAAGGTGCTCCAGGAGGCTGAAGAGCACAAGGTGTCCAGCTGGGAAGTGGCTCTGGCACCAGCACAGAGCTGATTTGGGACACCAGAGACTGGTGGATAAAGCAATCCACACACCCACAGGTGAGGGCAGCTCCAGCTCCTTTCTGGCTTTGGAGCAGCTCTCTCCCTGCTTCCATAACGGGGTTCCTTAAGTGACCCCTGGAGCTCCTGTCTAAGGTAACAGCCCAACTTATCCCCATTAAAAAAATGACAGATTTCATAAGATTTTCAATGAGAGATCAATGGCTTCAGGGAAAGCCAGTCTAGAAAAGCCCAGGTGCAAGCACAGTATTTAGACACCTCTGATGGTGACTAAGAGCAACTGCCCCAGGTTGAAGCTTGTAGATCAGGGAGCAAGCAAGCTATTTTAGAGCTTTCCAGTTAAAGATATTTATGCCCTAACAAAATCATTCAGAGAAAGAATGGGAGAGTTCCAAATTAAGCATGCACGTGTCCACGTGGGTCCAATGCTGGGAAAAGCTGGCCTAGGCTCATTAGCAAGTACATGGAATATTTCTAGTAACCATGAAAGAAAAATAATGCTTTCGATGAAATTCCCAACCAGGCACACAGCAGAAAACTGCCCCGCGTTTTATGGGCCCTCTTACCATGTACAACAGAAATGGCCAGCTCACTAGGTGCCTAGTGATATTTTCTCCTGTCATCTTCTCATGACTATTAGGTCCAAATGTTATCAGCAGATAAGTTCCAACAATTGCCAAGCCACAGCCTACAAAGGACAAAACATAGCGCCCTTCGGCAACGAAAGGAGAAAAAAAAAAAGCGAGGAAACAGTTAGTGGGTTAGTGTGGATGCAGAGAATTAATATCAAACATGCACAGTGGCCATCAGTGACATCATGCACATTCCTCTGATTCATTCCTCTGCCCCACTTTCAGAAGATTAGATGAAAAACACCCCAGGCAATGTGTGTGCTGTGAGTTAAAAACAGCTCGTACCAGGTAGCAGCTGCTAAACAAACCGGAGTGACAAGATCTGCACCTGGGGCTGCCTGGCACTGCCCACAGCTCATCTTCTAGGAAGCAGAATGAACGCCCCAGTTCTGCAAAAGCTCGCACGTGTATGGAATCCAGCTGATTCAGTCATGCCTGCATTATTGTAGAATCAAGGCCCTAGGCTGCAGCTTCAGCCCAGAGAACCAAAATTCACTAATCCTGCAAACAAACACCATTTCCACATATTTCTAAAACCTGTGAGATTCAGGTCATGTGGCGCAAGTTGGAAAAAAAAACCTAAAAGAAATCAATTTTTAACAAAAAGCAGAGAATCACAGAATCACTAGGTTGGAAAAGACTCACTGGATCATCGAGTCCAACCATTCCTATCAATCACTAAACCACGTCCCTCAGCACCTCATCTTTTAAACCACCTCCCTGGGCAGCCTCTGCCAGTGCCCAATGACCCTTTCCGTGAAAAATTTTTTCATAGAAGATGACATATTTCTTTGAAAAGGTACTATAGCTTATGGAGATCTCCCCGTCCTTCTAATTTTGATTCCTGAGAGGCCCTGCTATGTGTTGAACAGCTTGTAAACAGAGAGGAAAAATGAAAAGGGACTGCGGAACTTACTCAAAAAATCCTTGGGCTTCCATTTTTCTTTAATAAATATAATTCCTATGATTGCACTAGCTATGAAAAAGGAGAGAGAAACAGTGAGTTAGGTATCGGTCCAGCGATCTCACAGTGGAACACACTCAGGCTTGTCTGGCCACTATCTCTTTTCCCCCTTACCTATAACAGACACTGCACTCAGTGGCACAATCAATGAGAGAGGAGCAAAGGCATAAGAAGAAAACACTCCCAGTTCTCCCAGCACTAGCAGAAACAGCCCGGACCACCAAGTCTTGGTTTTGAAGTAGGCTCGAGGGTCTTTGGAGCCTGCCAGTCGGATGTGGCTGTATTTCTAGAAAAGAAAAGAAAGGCAAAGAAGCTTTGGCACGCTCGACGCTTCTTTATATAGGGCACTTGAGGCAGGATCGATATCAGCTCCATGACGCTCACCTGGAGGTTGAGTGCAATACTGGTAACAAGGTGCCCAAAAATAGCCAGTAACGCTCCGATCAAGTTCTCCTGTAAAAAAAAAAGCAAACACACGGGTATTAAATTTAGCCACTGGACCCTGAAGGAAGTTGAAGATTTTTCCACGGTTTGGATAACAGCAGACTTTTAAAACAGTTCTTGGATCACCTGACAATGAAATCTGTTTATCTTCCTCCCTTTCTATGAGATCTAGGGCAATTCAGCTAAGTTCCCTGTGGCTGTGTTCCAAATCTGTGAAGCTCAGGTGAAAGACAAACCTTCTTTCAAAGACACTTCCTACAAGAGACTCCAGTCAGTGTGCATATATTTGCATTCTTTGCAGTTTCTCAGCGAGGAAGAAGATAAAGCCAAAACCAACAACCCATTCACTCATTCTTCCCCATGAGAAACTCTTTTTGTGAGGGTGTTTGTTGCCCTGGAATTCAGCAGAGCATGGACCAGGGACCTCTGAATTCTGCAGGTCAAATTTTATCATGGAATCATCGAATCACCAGGTTGGAAGAGACCCATCAGATCATCAAGTCCAACTATTCCCGTCAAACACTAAAACATGACCCTCAGCACCTTAACCACCCGCCCCTTAAACCCCCTCCAGGAAAGGTGAATCAACCCCCTGGGCAGCCTCTGCCAGTGCCCAGCGACCCTTTCTGTGAACTGATTTCTTCTGAACTAATCTGCTCTCCACTTACACCATCTGCTGGTTCAGTAAGTAATTTAGCCCACTTGACGAAGCAGATTTTATGTTGCTTTTCATATGAACCAGTTACTTCAAAGTAACAGGCAACTGGTAGCAACTCCTAGTAAGCTCTCAAGCCCTTCCCAGCTCCGCAGTAATTCTCACGGGCTACAGACAGAATCTGAAATGAACAGAGGTATAAAGCAGGCTGAGTCACAAAGGAAACAAAGGAGTAAACAGGAGAGCCTGAGGCTAAGCCAGGCCATTTAGCATTTGTGTTCTTCCAACAACTGTCTAAATCTCATTAAGTGTTATTATTTCAGTGCAGGTCTCCAAGGTTCAGTGGAGCACTTTGACTGATTTGGGATAACCCAGCTCACCTTAGTATTCCTCCCTTAGCAGCAAATACGCTATTATTGACTTTCTCAGACACAGTAAGACAAGGACTTTAAAGTTTCCTGTCCTTGTCAGTGGAACAAGCAGCTCTTTGTCAGGATGGACAGAAATAAGATTCACTCAAGCAGCTTTATTCAAAAACACCTGAGATCTTCCAACAACAGGCAGCAAAGTATGCTAGAAAATGTTGCTTGTGATCACAGACTTAGTCAGCATGGTTTGCTGGTCCAGCAACCGGATTCCAGGTTAGAAGACGTAGAGGAGACGGTGCCTGGGCTGAAAAGCCCCCAAGTGGAGCACAAGTTTGGGATTATTGAATTCAGAGCTGTGAGAGCTTGTGAGCCAGCATCAGTCTAGTCACCCTTTACATCTAGGATTGTGATCTCAGCAAAGCACCGTTCCCAGGGGAAAAAAAAAGCCCTCAGTGCTGGGATTTTCCAAGCACCTTCAAAATCAGGGATTCAGGGGAAACTTAACAGGGAACAGCTCTATTCCCAGCTGGAAAATAAAGAGGAATTGCAGCAACACATCCCATCTCTGCTGCAGGTTCTCTGTGTGACTGGGGGCTGACCCAGCTGAAATTCAACCACTGAGTAGAGACCAGAACATCTGATCTCAGTTACTGATGTATGGGCATCCAGCAGAATTTGTTGCCCTGAATCACATTTAGAGACTCACATGGTCTTTGAACCACCAGATATCCTTTCTTTACTTTGTCTAGCTCTTCAAAACCACAAGTTTCTCTTTCTTTCTCTCATCGCTTATATGCATAGTGTATAACGCACTGAGCCCTCCCAGTACAGCTAAATACAAACAGAGCACACTTTCTGTTAAAAAATAACCAAAATACAGTGGCCTTTTCAGCTTACCTAAACCGTTAGGGCTTTCTAGGGACATATTGGGGTAGAAAACTGACCTTGTAAGAAAAGGAGTCAGTGTGGGGCTGCACAGAAACCGCTGCTGTGGCCAATGGAAGCTGCTGGAGCTGCAGATTTGGACTGTTGCCTCCTTCCATTTTGGTTGATGGGAGCGTTTGCTTTTCAGTTTCTTTGGTGTCGGAACTTCTCTTTAGGGAAGAAACTCTGCTGGAGCTGCTGTGTCTGTAGCTTGGTGCCACTTCTTCCCACCCATCCTGGCTTTTCGGGCAAGCAATAACTAGTTGAACGAAGCACAAGATGCTCTGTAGCCTGCCTGCTGCTTTCCTTTCCCCACACTGAGATAGCGTGGGCACCACAGGTGGAAGTGTAGATGAATCCGTATTTCCAGTGAGTGTGGAGCAGCAAAGTTATATCCCTCCAAGGTGACACTAAGGAAAAGGAGGAAAAGGAGCAGAGGGAAAGGGAGAGGGGGAATAGGGGGGAAAAAAAGAGATAATTAAGTCAAATGAACTCAATAGTCTCAAATGAAATGTTGCTGAAGGATAGTCCACAGAAAAGTCCTTGGAATTAAATAATCAGCTGCAGGTATCAGCAGAGTTTAAATGCCTTCTTGCAGTTTCCCACACAGAAACTCACACAGATCTTGCTTTACAAGAGCCCACGAATGAACCTGGCCCCAGGTGTGACACATTCAACCGGCATTTAACATCAGGTCCTGCCATCACATGAGTCACAGCAGCCCCACGCACTGGGGATGACAGCTCTGCCTTTCATGCAAGCAGAGGTCAATTTGGGTAATTATTGCAAACAGAGCTTGGAGGATAAACTCCTTGGAGCCAGACTCGTTACTGCTGTCTGGAGAGCATCGCACACAGCAAACGCGTCTGACGGAGCACAAACAACCCTGAGCAACGGATGCTGGTGAGAAGACTTTTGTACAGAGGGTGATGCGAGTGTACAAACATTCGAGGGGTGGGAGCCTCTCTAGGATAAGAGGAAATGGCCTCAAGTCGCACCAGGGCAGGTTCAGACTAGACACTGGGAAGAATTTCTTCACCAAGAGAACTCTCAGTATTGGAAGGGAGGTGATGGAGTCTCCATCCCTGGTGGTGTTTAAAAGCTGGGCAGATGAGGCACTCAGAGATACGGTTTAGTAGCAGATAGATACAATTGGACTAGACCTCAAAGGCCTTCTCCAACCAGATAATTCCATGATTCTATGATTCTAAGTGATACCTCCAAGGTGATAAGTGATACGTCTAAGTTCACTCCAAGGCCACACACATTGGTGTCAGCTGAGCACCCCTCAAACCCAGACCCTGACTGATTGACCTGTGCTCACAACTCACAGAATCACAGAATGACCAAAGCTTTGAAGGAACCACAGGGACTATCGAGTCCAGCTCCTGCCCCTGCTGGAATATTGTCAGGCTTGGAGCTGTGACTATTTCCCTGGGAGCTGTTCCAGGGCTTCACCACCCTCTGGGGGAAGAACTTGCTCCTAATGTCCAGCCTAACCTAAGGTCCAGAGAGAAGAGCTCAGCGCCTGCTCCTCATCCTCCCCGTGTGAGGAACCTGCAGCCCATGATGAGTTCTCCCCTCAGTCTCCTCCAGGCTGAACAGCCCCAGTGACTTCAGCCGCTCCTCACACGCTTCCCCTCCAAACCCTTCACCGAGTCCCTCCCTGAGGCACTCTCCGGGCCGCACCTCCCGGCCACCTTGCAGGACCGAGACAGCGCAGCCCCGCGCCGCGAGGGGAGGGACCCCAGCCCCGCTCCGCCCCGGCCCGACCGCCCCGCACTCACCGGCCCCTCCGTCCGCCCGGGCCGCGACCTCAGCTCCGGCCCCACTCCCAGCCCAGTGTCCGCCCCGCCCGCTCCCATTGGCCGGCACAGCTGCCACTCGGGGGCGGGGCCAGGGTGGCGTCGCTGATTGGCTGCGAGGAGGGGGCGGGTCCTGAGATGACCAATGGACGAATACCCTAAGGTGAGGGAGCGTGGCCTGACGGCTAATGAACGGGGCCTCTGCGAGGAGGGGGCGTGGCCTGACCGGCCAACGGAAGGAGCCTGACGATTGGTTGCAGTGAGGGAGGCGTGGCCTGACTCAGCCAATGGACGGTGCTTCTGCTGGGGGTGTGTGTCTTAACTCGGCCAATGAACGCAGCCCGTCGGTGACTGCGGGAGGGGGCGTGGCCTACCGGCCAATGGACGGAATTCGCCTGAGGGCGGGATCGTGCGGAGGCGGGAGGAGGGCGCTGGGTTCCTGTAGAGCGCCTGCGCTGGGCCGGACCCTTCTCGGTCCTCAGAGAAGGAATGAGTAGCCCCCGGGCCATATATCACCCGCCTGAGTCCGTTCCTCTCTGCCCGCCCCGGCGGCGGTTCTTGATGCAGCTCCAACCACCAGAGCCGCCTTAAAGGCGAGTGTGCAAAGCGGCTCCGGGTCGCCACCTCAACCAGGCGCGCCCGCGATTGGGCGCTGGTGGCGGCCCGGAAGTAGCGGGCGCAGCGATTGGAGGAGAGCGGGGGCGCTATTGCCCGGGGAACGAGTATAGGCCTCCCGCCACCGATCAGGGGCTCTGAGCCCCATCCAACCTGGCCTTGAACCCCTCCAGGGATGGGGCAGCCACCACTGCTCTGGGCAACCTGGGCCAGGGCCTCCCTACACTCACTGCAAAATATTTCTTCCCAAGATCTCGTCTCAGTCTCCTCTCTTTCGGCTCAAAACTGCTTCCCCCTTGTCCTATCCCTGCCCTCCCTGATCAAGAATCATGGAATAATAGAATCACCAGATTGGAAAGGACCCACTGGTTCATCAAGTCCAACCATTCCCATCAAACACTAACCCATATCCCTCAGCACCTCATCCACCCGCCCCTTAAACACCTCCAGGGAAGGTGAATCAACCCTGGGCAGCCTCTGACACTGCCCAATTACCCTTTCCATGATTTTTTTGTCCTGATGTCCAGCCTAAACCTCCCCTGGCAGAGCTTGAGGCCATTCCCTCTCCTCCTGTCCTCTGTCACTTGGAAGAAGAGCCCA
This sequence comes from Piaya cayana, assembly GCA_013389865.1. NCBI lineage: Eukaryota > Metazoa > Chordata > Aves > Cuculiformes > Coccyzidae > Piaya > Piaya cayana. Next base: position 31,177 of record WAAB01010835.1, on the reverse strand, counting down.
GCTCCCTCCTCTTCACAACCTCCTTTCAGGTAGTTGGAGAGAGCAGTGAGGTCTCCCCGCAGCCTCCTCCAGGCTAAACAACAAAAGCCTCTCTCCAGTTTTCCTCTACCATTTAGGTTTCAAGATTTCTTCCAGTCCTTATAAACACCATAGGAAAGGTGTCTCAGACTCATAAAAAGGGGATCCAATTCTCAAAGTGATTTCAATGTAACCAAGTGAATAACAAAAATGTTTGAAATTTGTGTCTTTGTTTCAATTTTTTTGCAACTTTATAGAATCACAGAATCACTAGTTTGGAAAGTACCCACTGGATCATTGAATCCAACCATTCCTATCAGTCACTAAACCATGTCCCTCAGCACCTCATCCACCTGTCCCTTAACACCTCCAGGGAAGGTGACTCAACCACCTCACTTCGTAACAAAAGTTTAGATCAAGTTTGTTAAATAAACTTCGTAATCACGACTGATTACAGTATGAGAAGTGACAATGCCATATTACTTGTTTAAGCCTTAAAATTCCTTCACACAGAGCACCCATCCCATCTCCCACCCACTCAGCTTTGGCCCTGGTCCCATTTCCAGTCTTCCTGAGCTCCCCAGGATGCAGACACTGTATTGAATTTCTTCTGAAACTCGGAAGCGAACTCGAAGAAAGCAGTAGAGTTAACTTGGGTGTAGCGACAGCACAGAGTGACCCCTCCCGTCCTTTGCTGCTCTTTGCCCTTCATGGCTGTGTAGGAATTCCATCGGTGTCTCTGTTATCTGTTATTCCATCAGTTACTCTTCTGTTATCCCATCGATTATTCCTGTTATTCCATCCGTATCCCTCTTATCTGGCCAGCAGAGGGAAGCAGAAAGATACTTCAAACCCATCCTGGTTCCCCAGCCTGTACGCTGCAGGGTTCTTTTCAAATCCAGACACTCAAGAGGTGCCAAGGTCCTGCTGGGCTTTCTGCATCAGCTTTCAAGCTATTTCCTCTGCTGGTGGAGAGAGGCTGGCCACTGTTCCCGCTGACAGCCTCCTGCTGTCTGGAGACTACGTGGTAACCCCAGAACTCTGAAAATCACCTTTATTAAGAATTTCTGAAACTTTGTGTAGCACCTACGTCAAGTAGGCAAATCAGGGAAGTGTTTGGCATCTTCCCTTTCTTCTCCTTCCTTTGATCTCTTCCTCTCTGCTTGTCTCTCCCACCTTAATGGCATCAGGAATGTGTTATCTCAGGATTGAACAGCAATCAAGGACATAAAAGATGAGGAGAACTGATCACCATAGAGAAATTGCTGAACCACCTTCTCTAGGCACTATCCCCCTGGGCAACTTCCAGGAGTTCCAGGTGGCCTGATGCTAACTTCTGACTGAAAGAGAAGAGGCAGAATCTTAAGGCAGCTTCACAACATGCTCCCTTCCCTTTCTTTCTTGAAGGGCAGGGCCAGCAGGTAGCCAAAGCACAAACTACACAAGGGCTTGGCTGTGTAAACAGGCACCTCTTATCTTCAGTCTTCCCACAGACTCTGGGCTTTACTACAGGCCCCCAGACAGGTGAAGTTCAGACACCTGTAAATGAGATTTCAGCCTGCCACAGACTCCAAAGGTTTTAGGAACAGCCTGGTACTCTGCGTGACTGGTAGAAGTGATGAGCCCTCCCATATCCTCTGCTTATATCGCAGTCATTTCCTTCACATGTGCTAAAACTCCATGTACAGGTGGATATGAAATGCTCACCCCAACATCTGCCAGATAATCTCACCATCTGTCATATTTGGAGAAATCAGCAAAGAGGATTCATTTTCAAGAAAATCAGAAATTCCACGGAAATGCAATGCACCTAGAATAACAATAAAAAGCACACGGTATTGAACCATCTTGCAACCCCACCCAGTCAATAAAACTACCAACCTGAGGGAAAAAAAAAAAGCTGAGTATAAATGTACTTCTGCTGCTGAATCTTGATTTGTCCCAAAGCTCTGACCTCAAAGACACCTCTCAGAGCCAAAGCATCTGCACAAAGAGCTGAGACAGTTCAGACCCTGCAAGGACTGAATGATCAGTGATGCTCTAACACTGCAAACACCCAGGAGCAGAATAAGCCTCATGTACCACACCCCAGCTTCCACAGGTCCCTGGGAGAGGTAAAGGGACACCCAACAGAAGGGATAAAAGCAGCTGGAGGAGGAGCTGTGAGTTTAGTGATCTGCCTTGTCGCTACAGCACGGATTCACTGAGAAGAGAAACCGACCCTTACTGGGAACAATGATAGTGGTTTGTTCACTACAACTGCATCCATTGCATCAGCAATGTAAACACGTAAGGAATTTAATTTAATTTTTCTTGGGCACAGATAGAAAAAAGGTAATTATCCTACTAAGCTATGAAGGAAAATAATTCATTATATTACATTTTTTTAAATGCTTTAGTTTTCTATAAAAAATATTAAAAACTGCTGAGGGAAGGGGAGAACCAGCAGCAGCTTTCAGTGCTGTCCCCTTCCATCTAGGAGCAACCTCTGGATGTTTCCAAGCTGGGAGCTGGACTCCACAGAGTACGTCAGTCCTGGCTACCCACCCCTGCAGGCTCTGTGACTCCAGCAGGACTCAGGGACCCGCTGCTGCCTGTTGGGTCTGTGTGTAAATTAGGGAGGACCTATGGATTTCAGCAGAACTGTTTTGACTGAGTGGCTGAGCCCTGGGTCTTAGGGCAGAGAGCCTTTGAGCTTATGTGACGCCAGAGGTCCTTGGAGAGGTGAGATCTAGTGGAGAAGTCAGCCTTGTGCCCTTTCAGATGTGACACAGCAGCGCCTGATGATGCAGTAGAGGATGGTCCTGATAATTATGGCAGAGTGGTGGCTCATTTGGGAGGTAGAGCGCAGTAATTAATGCAGTAGCCAATAACTGGTGAGCCCTCCCTTTACTCCCTTCTCTTTTACAGGCCATGTTACTTTGAGCATGTCCTTTTGCACCTCATCTGTGCAGGCGGTGTGAGGACCAAGTCCCATAGAAGATGGACAGCTGTGCACCAAAGGAGACCTGTAGATCATGAAGCCTCTTTAAATGAGCCTGTGCAATCCACCCTGAACATATTCTCCCTTTCTGCAATTTTCCTCCGGGATAATTAAGCACGCGGTAAGTTAATAAGTGGAAAAACCCAAGGAAGCATCCCTTTCGCAAGTGGGTGCGGTTGGCTGTTTGCTCCCAGGGCCTGTTCCTCCTGCAGTTCTGTACAAGCGAATGCTTCCGCACAAATATTTCTGGCTGCGATGGTGACTCACATCTGTATTCTAGTTTTTTAGTTGCTCTGGTTCTCAGAAGATGACCTCCTGTTACGCTACGACTGGAGATCTGTTGTGGTCTGCAGGGAATATGTGCTTCTTCATTGTGCCTGGGCAAACCTCGAGGCACGGGGTGATTGAGGCTGGATTTTGCCCTCGAGCTCGGATATTCTGCGTGGCCCAGTAACCTGGATGCTGATCCCCAAGGATGTGGGGCACCTGCTTGTACCAGCACGCCTGGTGCAGAGCGTGCCCGTGCCCTTGGGTGCCTTTGTGCCGCATTCAGAGCCGGCTGCAGCCTGCCAGGAGGCAGCAGAAAACAGAAGATGGTCACAGAAGCCCTCGTTGCAGGATCTTGTGCATTATTTCAGCAAAATCCTGCAGCCTGGGGTAGGCAAAAAGTCAAGTTAGAGAACTAGAATGGTCCTCGCTGGCCTGACAGCTTGTTTGCTTGCCTTAATTTTATTCTTTCGCCTTACACAATTCTGAGCGATTACCTAAACGCCTTTTTGTTTTATAATTACTGTAAATTCATAAAGCCACAGGTTTGGGATGGTGAGTGAAGCCAGAAGAATGTGTCAAGGTGAATTAAACACCCGCTATTCTTTGCTTGGGGGAGATGTTGAGCAGGGTTGACGTCTTTATCCCTTCACTTGAGGCAGCTCAGGCAAAAAGAAGAGATGCAGATCAATGTTAACTCGGGTGTTTCCTCCCTTTGATCATCCTGAATCACTCAACGTTCCTGTTCCTCTCTTGCCTCTTGGCAAGTTGCACGTCCAGTAGGGTGAACAGTTCAGCTGCGAGCGCTAGGGGTGGTTTTGGTTGTCCCAGAACCCTAAGAAAATCTTTGACCATGGGTGCAGGGAGCTCCCAAAAGCTGAGGATCTTTACCCAATGCTTTTCCTTCATGTCCTCCTCTGCTTTTATTTCCATCTTAATGGTAAAATCGTAGAATCACAGACTTCTTAAGGCTGGAAAAGACCTTTAAGCTCATTCATTTCAGCCATCAGAACAACTCCACTGTGCCTGTTAAACTGTCCCAAAGTGCCACAGCTACATGCTTTTTGAACCCCTCCAGGGAATGAGACTCCACCACTGCCCTGAGAGCAGCCTCTACCAGTGTTTCATAATTCCTTCCGCAAAGATTTTTTTCCTAATATCCAACCTAAACCTCCCCTGGTGTGCACCAAAGGAGTCCTTTGTGGCAGTCTTGCTCTGGGCTCCAAGAAGCAGAATGGGCTCCTCCGTCACCAGAAATCTTCATGTGGAGAGCTTAGGGTTGCTCCTGGTGCTTTCCAGGGAAGACACTGGTGAGAGTTGTTGGCCTTGTTATCCAGTGAAGGAGCTGGAGTGTATCCAGGTGCTCGTCTCTTGGCAAGGCAGGGACAACAACAAGGCTATGACAGAGCTAAGGTGGCTTGAAGGATGAGCAGGGTTGCAACTCTGTGTGTTTTACTGTTCTGGGAAGATGAAAGCATTCAGGTGGATGATGATGAGCAGCTTGGTAAGGGTGGTTTATAATCTAATTATCCTTTACTTTTATTGTAGGTTGAGAGCTTAATCAGCCATCACTGCTGTTTTAGTGCTGAACATTTCCCCCAAAATTCCCACCAGGTGAGGTATTGGTTCATTTGAGGTCATGCAGCAGGCTCAAGGAAATGCTGAAAGCAGCATTTGGGAGATCATAGACTGATTTGGTTGGAAGGGACCTTAAAGATCATCCAGTTCCACCCCCTTTCATGGGCAGGGACACCTCCCACTGGATCAGGGGCTCCAAGCCCCATCCAACCTGGCCTTGAATCCCTCCAGGGACGGGGAAGCCACCACTGCTCTGGGCAACCTGGGCCAGGACCTCCCCACCCTCATCGTGAAGAATTTCTTCCTAATGTCTAGTCTCAATGTTCCCCCCTGCAACTTAAAGCCATTCTCCCTCCTCTCATCTCTATGTGCCCTCGTAATGGTGACTCAGGGGGCAACTTGAGCTTCTTGGACAAGAAGCGATGCATGAATTGAGCTGCACACTAGGCGTCGTCCTTTTAAAAAAGCACAAATGCAACATCTTCAGGTGCCCCATGTGGCTTGGAATTCGGCCATGGTTTATATTCTTGCAGCGTGAGAAGTCGAGACCAGAGGTGTGTAGTACTTTGCCCCTGTCTTATTTACAAGCAGTGGGAGAATGTCCTGTGAAAAGGGAGCAGCTAATTTTAGGTAACAACATAGTTCAAGGTGCCAAGCCTTCCAGAGGGGGAAGGACTGTATCCAGCTCGTGTGTCGTTAGCTCTGAGCTGCTCTGGGGCACTGGGTGTTTATGCCACCTCCAGGACGTTAAATCTTTTACATGCAGACGTAATCCTTCTGTGTGACATTAGTAGAAGGAGCTGTTACAGAAATGATTGTGAAATCCCTTATCTTATGGAAGGGGAGGAAAAGGAGGTGCATCCGAGGTGTTTTGCAGTGTGCTAATGCTCTCCAGCCCCACATCCCAACAGGCTTTCCAAGTGCTAATTAATTAAGAGTCAGAATTATCTAAGGGGCTGATCTGGTGTCGCACGGAGACCCAAATTGACCAGAGTATCATGCAGGGCTTGATTCCCAGCTGGGATACCCTATACTTGGAGGGAGGAGAAGGAGGCTAAATTTAAACTGCGCACTCCTTACAGTTTTCTTCATCTTCTGTTGTGCTTCCAAGCACACTCTGCTTGGATGTGGAAGGAACTGGGTGGCAAAGAGCATCCTGCATAGGCTCCTGCCCTCTGCTTTGTGTTGGCCCCAAGTAAATAGTGAGATCTTGCACCACATCTGCCTTGGGGAGGTCCCTTAAAGGAACGACTCCGTTCTTTTAAGGTCATTTGGTGTGCAGCACAGAGGGTTCCTGTCCTGTACCCAACCTCCTTTGTCACACCCAGGTCTCTGCCATCACACCCAAGTCTCTCCATGGCAGTATTCCGCTCGCTGTTTGGGAATAAACAAACACCTCTTTAATACACAAACCAACTCTTTCATATTCTAAAGGTCTTTTTGTGCAGGTGGTGGGAAAGCCTGGTTCTGTATTTCAGTTGCAAACAGGAAAGATCATGCCCGGAGATAAAGGCGTGTGATATCCTACATCAATCCCGCAGCACAAATAAAGGGAATTGCTGCCCTTTATCAATAACCTTCACCCTGTAGCTTTTCATTGCCTCGTAAAACAAGCAGATCCTTGTTGTGGGAGTTGGGACGGCAGCCTTTATAGTCATGGAACTTTCATTTCTTGGAGCTGGCAGCAGCGAGTGCTGATGATGCCCAGTCAGTTATGGTACCTCACTGCACCCAACAGCGCTGGACTTTCCATCTCTCCCTCCTGTTCAAAGGAAAAACACTGAGTGCCGCAAAGCTGAGGTTAAGTCCTCAGTTCTTGCAGCCAAAAAATAAATAAATGTGGGAAGGGAAAGGGGGGTTGTGTCAAGAAAGCTGTCCCAGGCTTCATACTTTGGGAGTTAAGAAGAGGGAAAATTAAAAAATAATAGTTCTGCTTGGATTTGATTTGCCCACATGGAAAGAAGCCAAGCTGCAGGCTGTCCCGGCAGCCCTGTAACCACCAGGGCCACAGGAATCTGCTCGTGTTCCCTGGAATTTGGACGTTTTCTTTTGCACCCATTTCAGCTCACTTTCTGGTTTGTCACTCAGGCACGGGACACGCCCCCTCCGGGAGGATATTTAAGGAGAAGCTGGTGTGCAACTTTCTCCAAAGAGAGAGGAGAAACTCCGAAGGAGGAGTGAGTCAGTCTGCTGCCTGGATCCCTTCCCTTTACTCAGGATGTCTGGCATCTTGGGGACAGTGACCTGGACCCTGTTCCTCCTCCTCCTCGCACCAGGCTGGGTACGTACTGCACTGCAGCAGTTCCACTCGCTGCCTGGGCACTGCAGCTTCTCACTCTGATGCATGCAAAAGCTTTAGGCTGAATAACCCTCCCCAGCTGCCAACTGCCTCCGAAGGTTTTGGAGGGTAAAGTTGCCTCTCAGCAGAGCGATGCAAATGCGCCGCGTAACTAAATTGCACTCGGAGCTGCACCGTGTGTAACCCTGGTCATCTACGGATTTCAAAGCTCTTGGCAAGTGTGAATGGATTTTCTTTCACTCCTGAGAGCCAGAAGCCAGCCCTGGTTTATGAGGGGGAAGAGAACAGAGAGGTGAAGTCACTGAGTTTATGTCTCTCCAAGGAATACGTCTTATGTCCCAGTTCCTTATCATCCCCAGCTGCCACTGAATCCACACGTGTGTTCCCAAAAGCAGTGATCTTCTTCGGAAAAGTAGACCGCAGCTCCTCCAGAACAGGGTTTGTGGTTGCTTTTATGTTAATACAGGTGCTCGACAGAGCAGCTGATTCTGCTAAGGACTTTAGTGTGCTATAATGGTGCCAGTAACATTGCAGGGACATTGCTGCAGTCATTAATGTATCTAAATTACAGCAAGTGCCTTTGGGATCGGTGAACAAATCGGGTTCACAGAGCCTCTGTGCCTTGCCCGGCTTGTTGTGCTGATAGATACAATTAACCTGTGGTTGATAAGGTCTGTTTGGTTGTTCCTGGCAGCACCCAGCATGTGCTGGCCCCTTTGCTGCCAGGAGAGGTGTCCTGTGCACATACCCCTGCTGTGATCCAAAGGTATTTTGTGTTCCCAGGAGTGGGCTTCTTGATTCCTGCACTGACCCAACTTTGGCAGCATCATATAAATTATAGCAGTGAGTCCAACTCCTGTGACAATTGTTTGATATTTTTGCCTAGAAAGGTTGGAGCAGATGATGCTCAGGTCCCTTCCAGGCTGGTATCCTGTGATTCTGTGATTACTCTGAGGTGATGTCACTACTCAGAAGTGGGACTTTTGGCTTTCTCTGGGCTCTGAGAGCAACATTTAGTGGATTGAGCGAGGAAATGAGAGCTGTTGCTCCTGAATCTGCCTCCAGTGTTGTTTGGAGGTGAGAGTAGAACCAGAACTGCTGGGAGTTGTTTAGCTCTGCCAGGTTCAACCTGGGAAGCCTCCATGTATGTGCAACAGGGGCTGTGGTTCTTGTGTCTAAGAGGCTGTTGTTTGGTGCGCTGCAGCAGCCGGGGATGGAGGGAGAGCAAGTATTGCCCACGACAGTTCAGGATTTGGAATATGTGAATAGCTGTGTTTTGACTGCTGTATCTACTGCCAGTCTTGGAACATGAAAGACAACCAGTCACATCTTTGCTATATTACTTCTCCCTTGCAGCATTAACCTCTGGATCCCGCAGCACCTTGGCAACAGCCTGCTCGGTTTCAAATTGTTCCTTTCCCAGCCTTTGGTCAGGAATGAGAAGTCCTGATGGTGCCACAGACCTGCAGCAGCATCATGAGCTCATGTTCCCCACCTCATCCCTTCCTGAGGGCATAGGGAGGAGATTTTATAAAAATATGAAGCAGGAAGGATGTTCTTGATTTCCTTTCCTCCCAGGTAACTGGGTTCGGTGTTGGCAGTTGGGAGGAAGCTTGTTCTGGCTTGTCAGCTGAGCAGATGGTGGAGGCAGTGGTGGAGAGCAAGTGTGGAACACAGGAAGCCTCTCGCCAGGCTGGTTTTACTCCCATTATGGCTTGGCCATCATTCAGGGATCCTAGGAATGACGGATTCACACATGGTGTTTGTGATCGATGTGAGAGCTGCCAGCAAAGCCAGGAGCTGGGAGAGCTGATATTCCAGGCTCTGGCACTTCTTAAATCCATAGCCTTGATATCTAACCCTGGTTCTGTTCTGCTGCTCTCAAAGTTCACAGAAACATGTTGCTAACCTCAACAGAAAAAAGGTCAAGTGAACTTGGAACTTAGGATCCTGCTCACTGAAGGTAAAAGTGTAGTTTTTGGACAGACCCTTCTGCAGAAGGGAAGAAAGGTTCTCTAAGTTGAATCCCTCTGCACCCAGGTCAGAGGGGTGTTTTGTGGAAATGTTGATCCTTGTGGTACGTGTGGGTCTGTAGCAAAGCCCTGAATCATAGAATAGTTTGGGTTGGAAGGGACCTCAAAGCCCATCCAGTTCCACCCCTGCCATGGACAGGGACACCTCCCACTGGATCAGGGGCTCCAAGCCCCATCCAACCTGGCCTTGAACCCCTCCAGGGATGGGGCAGCCACCACTGCTCTGGGCAGCCTGTTCAAGTGCCTCGTCACTCTCATAGTGAAGAAATTCCTCCTTATGTCCAGTCTAAATCTGCCTCTCTCCAGTTTATACCCATTGCCCCTAGTCTTATCACACCAAGCCTTTGTGAACAGTCCCTCCCCAGCTTTCTTGTAGCCCCTTCAGGTACTGGAAGGCCAATAAGATCTCCTTGGAGCCTTCTCTTCTCCAGGCTGAATATCCCCAACTCTTTCAGCCTGTCCTCATATGGGAGGTGCTGCAACCCTCTGATCATCCTTGTAGCCTCCTCTGGACCTGTTCCAACAGCTCTTACATTGAGGATTCCAGAACTGGACACAATACTCCAGATGAGGTCTCATAAGAGAGGAATAGATGGCCCCCTCCCTTGACCTGCTGGCCATGCTGCTTTGGATGCAGCCCAGGCTACACTTGGGCCTTCTGGGCTGCAAGTGCACATTGCGAGTCCTTGCAGTTCTTTAGACATTTTCCACACTGTATTTAAACAAATCCCAAAGCAATCCTTGAAAATAACGCAGGAACGAGGGTACTCCATGCAAATGCCATATGATCCATTATTTAACTCTTTGAAATGGCTGCGAAAGCCAATTAAGTAGTGGAGAACTCTAGGAAGTTGGATCAATGTTGACTTTCTACCAGCTGTTCCCAACTTATGAAGTTCCCCTTGCCAGCCATTTCCTCGATGTGCACTGGTAGGAGTGCATGGGCCAAACGATTTGAGCTCATTCTCTGCTTTCTCAGGTCCATGAGAGGGGCAGGAGTTATAAACAGCAGGAACTGGTTCTGCTCAGTAATAAAACAGGAGCCTGAGTGTACCCTGGGGTGGGTGGACTGGGTGATGGAGAGCAGCAGGTCTGAGGAGACGCATTGCAAAGTCTCCAGGTATTGAACAGAGCCTGCAGATAGGGATGAACTGGGCTTTTTACACCGTGTTTGTGCCCATGGGTGGGGAAATGAGGTGCAGGGCTGCAGCGGCACCCAGCAGGGCTCTGGTACAGAGGAGATCTGAATCCAGATGTTCTTGTGCTGAAAAACAGCTCTACTATTACAAGGAAGTGAAGCTGGTTTTAAACAGAAGGTGAAACCAGGTGGTCTGGTTCCTTGGGTGAATTATTAAAGGGAATCAACAGTGCCAACAAGGATTAATGAAGGCAAGAAAGAAAACTTGGCTGGGCCTAATTCCGTTGCTCTCGCTGTTATCCTGAAAGGGGTTGTTTTGGTTTGTTTTTCAGTAGGAGAGCTATTTTGAGAGTGTTTCTTTATATGGCCTGTGGCTGACACTGCATTGGAAAATGCTTGTTGTCATTATTTTTTTTTCAAGCGCACAGATTGCATCTTAATATAGGCCCTGTGTTAGGAATGCTTTGCCTCTTTTATGATCTCATGTGCCCCCCACCCACTCATGGTTGAATAACACGTCCTTCTGGCAGCTACAGCAGTCGCATACATGAAAACCAGTAGGGAGGCATTTCTGTATTTTTAGTGGCTTTTAATGCACTTTAGCAGTTGGGATGAGATCCCCGTGCCGTGCCAGCTCCCAGCGAGGGGCTCGAGGACTGCAGGCTGGGAACAGCTGGGCTACAGGCACCAGAGGCTCGCTTCCAAAATACTCAGCACTGGGAGGTTTCGAAGGACTTGTGAGTTGGGATTTCGACTGTCCTCCACCGCGCTGTGCTGATCATTAGGGGTGCACAAAGCCATTGGCATCTCCTGACCCCACGTGAGCCCAAGTCGGAGCAGCTGTTTTGAGATGCAGTCGAAACAGCTGGAAGACTTTTACTACAGTTTTTGATGACAAACACAACATCCAAGGAAGCTGTTTCATAAGCAAGGGCTGGATGGAACATAATAAGTACAAACAGAGCTGGAGTAAGATGATCAGAGGGCTGGAGCATCTCCCACATGAGGACAGGCTGAGAGAGTTGAGATTGTTCAGCCTGGAGAAGAGAAAGCTCTGGGGAGACCTTAGAGCAGCTTCCAGTGCTGAAAGAGGCTCCAGGAAAGCCCAGGAGGGGCATTTTACAAGGTCATGGAGTGCCAGGACAAAGAGAAATGTCTTTAAACTGAAAGAGGGCAGATTTAGATTAGACATTAGTAAGAAATTCTTCCCTGCGAGGCTGTGAGGGTGGGGAGGCCCTGGCCTAGGTTGCCCAGAGCAGTGGTGGCTGCCCCATCCCTGGAGGGGTTCAAGGCCAGTTTGGATGGGGCTTGGAGCCCCTGATGCAGTGGGAGGTGTCCCTGTCCATGGCAGGGGATGGAACTACATAGGGTTTGAGGTCCCTTCCAACCCAAACCATTCTGTGATTCTATGATATTTTTGGCTGCTGTTGTGGGTGTTCCCCCTTCCCCTGCCCCCTGGCTGTTCCCAGCCCCTTTCCCTGTGTGGCAGTGGCAGGGTCTGGCAGTGGAGCTGGGAGGTCTGTGCTCTCCAGTGCTTTCCTCCTTACCCTGGCTCACAGCAATCTAGGTTCCCAAAATGTTTTGCTGGCACCATCTCTGTGCAAGGGCTCTCAGAACAGGAGCTCGGTGCCTGGCAGGGTGCAGTGTGTCAGTGCTGCAAACTGGAGTTGTGCTCCTGCATCCCTCTGAACCTGGAAAATTTTAGCGGGCAGTAGCCAAACAGAATACCAGGCTAGGGTTAGGACTTGATGGTTCTGAGGAGATGCAGAAGGATCTTTGCAGGCCACATGCTCTGCACCATTCAGTTGTGGTTTTACATCTTACTGAAATATGGGCACATCCGGAGCTGAGGCCAGTGTGTTTACTCCAAGCTGATTCAGGACAAGGATGCCAGAGGTGGAGTTAGTGGAGTGTTTGAAGCATCTTGGGTTTCCTAGAGAAGCTGATGCTCCTTTAGACAAAGCCAGGGTGTTGGTTAGCATCTGAAGTTGCATTAAAAGCCAAGGGTGGGCTTCAAAAAGTGGTCAGTGAGTCTGCAGTGCTACCAAGCAGGGCAACCGTAGGTTTACAAGGTCCTGAGGAAGACTGGTTACACTTCTCCCTGGAAAGGGGAGAAGAGAGTTAAGAGATCGAGGGCCAGAATGGGCGTTAGGAGCCTTTGGGTCCGTTTTCAGTGCTGTCTGGCTTTGGGCAAGTCCTTTTGCTTTGCTTTTTCCATCTTTGGGCTGGGGCTGCTGCAAATTGCTTTGATGTTTTCTCCTGAGCGGTGCCACAGAAGAGCTGGGAGTCTCCCACTGTTGATAATTACTATCTTATTGCTTCCAGGGAAGCAGGGAGCTGAGCTATGCATGGGTCTCCAAGCCTCTGCTTGTCCTGTTTATTTTGGCCCTGTTTCCCAGAGTTATCTTGTTTTTCCCTTGAGCTCCAGATGAGTTAGGGATGAGAAAGAGATCCGTCCGTGCGAGTCCTCTGGAGCTGCAAGCACATTCTCCGCAGCAGGGCTCTCCAGCGGAGGGCAAAGTCGGTCCTCCCTCCTCCTGATGGGGTGGCTGTGCTTGAAGCAGAACTGTGTTTTTCTTTTCTTTGCCTGGATGGCTTGCAAGAGACTCATTCTCTCCACGGCTTGTTTGCCCTCCAGGTGGAACCGCAGGCCTGCACGTACCCCTGCCAGTGTCCCTCCCAGCCCCTGCAGTGCCCCATTGGCACCAGCCACGTGTTGGATGCCTGTGGTTGCTGCAAGGTGTGTGCCAGGCAGCTTGGTGAGCTCTGCTCCCCACAGAAACCCTGCGATCATCACAAGGGACTCTACTGCGACCTCTCCAAAACCCACAGAGACAGCGGGATCTGCTTAGGTGAGAGCTGTGTGTTCTGTTATTGTGTGGTTTTCTTGTGACACCCCCACCCCCTTGTCTGCAGGCCTCCTGGAACCCCCACAGCATTGCCAGAATTCCCTGTAGAACTTGGACCTTCATCCCGCGTCACGTTGTGAGATCTGTGCCAACCTTGAAAGCCAGCAGATTCGTTGATACTGCTACACACACAAACATTCCTCCTGCAAGGAAGGGTGCTTCCAAAGGCACTGGTTGGGGTCTGGGACTCTCTTTGCTCCTGTGAAGGCCAGGAGCCATCCTTTAGCCTGTGGGTAAATAGCAGCCATCCAGGCTTTTAGTGGAAAGGACAGTAGCTTGGAAAATCTCACCGCAAACTTCACTGCGGTGGCACTGGAAGGTGGCATTTCGCACTCGACCGCTCACGTGGAAGAGGTGTTTGTGGCGTCAGCACGTGGGTGGAAAGAGCTGAACAACTCGTTTGCCAAACAGCGTATGTGTAGAACATGAGAATTACTGAGCTGGGTAAATAGAAACGCAGACCCGCTTTCTCTCCCGGTGCCTCTCTTCAGCCAGAAAAGGAAAACCTTGTTGATGTTTTTGTTCAGCAGCTATTTTTAAAGCATGTAAAGATTATTTTGGTGTGGAGGAAAAAAAGAAGTACTGCCACAGTCTCCTGTTCTGTGTTTGTAAACAAGACTCCCCTCTGCCAGGAGCTGACCATTTTTAATTTTTAACTCAAGCTTTTCCGAATAGTCAGGAAGACAGAAGGGCTGGGAAGCTGATGGGAACGCTCTGGGAGCCCTCGCACCACCCCACGACAGCGAGGTTTGAGGTAGAACTGCCCTGGTTCGCAGTGCCAGGAGCACATGCAGGGTTTTTTTTAAACTCTGAATAACAATTTGAACTTGTAGAAGGTGTTTTCTGCTTTCTTTTGAGAAGGTTTTATAAGTTCTTTGTTTGATTTTTTCCTCCCCCAGATTTTGGAAGCTGCTTGAGCTTCCTGGCACGTTCTGTAGGCATCGATACACCCCAAGAGTGCTGAGTGACGCTTCATAAGGCAGACGTAGGCGTAATGACATCCAGCGGGTGTAAGTTGCAAGATGCCCAATTAAGATTGGAAATGAGGTGTGTGTTGGTAGAGTAAAAGTAGCTAAATCAGCAGAGCAATTTTCTCAGGGAAGTCTCCATCTCGAAGACTTCCCACAAATATTGGACACCTTTCTAACATGTGCTTTGTGTTTGCCATGGTGCATGGGTTTGGTACAAAGACTTTGGAGGGAGAGTCCAAGATCCCTATGGTGTGGAAAATCAGACCTGAAGACCATGACTGTCCTTCCTGCCTTAAATGAGAATGAAGATTTATGTGGCAGAAATCCCAGATGAAAATAGACCAGGATGTCTCCCTAAATTGGACTGAGGATTTGAATTTGGAGTCCAGAGGAAGCCATGGAGATGATCCAAGGGCTGGAGCAACTCCCTCAAGAGGCCAGGCTGAGAGAGTTGGGGTTGTTCAGTGTGGAGAAGAGAAGGCTCTAGGGAGACCTTAGAGCAGCTTCCAGTAGTGAAAGGGGCTCTGGGAAAGCGGGGGAGGGGCTCTTGATCAGGGAATGCAAGGATAGGACAAGGTGAAATGGGTTTGAGCTGCAAGAGGGGAGACTGAGATGAGATCTTAGGAAAAAATTTTTTTGCTGTGAGAGTGGGGAGGCCCTGGCCCAGGTTGACCCATCCCTGGAGGGGTTCAAGGCCAGGTTGGATGGGGCTTGGAGCCCCTTATCCAGTGGGAGGTGTCCCTGCCCATAGCAGGGGTGGAACTGGATGGGCTCTACAGTCCCTTCCAACCCAAACCATTCTAATTCACTTCTTGCAGAGACCCTGGAGTAGCAGAATGGTAGAGACAATCCTGTGGTAGCTCTAGAGCAGGAGAAGCTGGTGGTGGTGGGCTGGCGAGCTGCTGGAGCTGTGGTGACAGGATCAGCTCAGGCAAAAGTCTCCTTGTCTGGACGTGGTTCTTGGAGGCAGGAGATGGCAGCAGTGCCAAGTGGAGCTGGGAAAGAAAGAAAGAAAGAGCTGTCTCACTCCGCTGGCGCAATCTGTTTTGGTGCTTTAATTGGATCAGGTCAATGGGAAAGTGAGGTCATTACAGGGTAATGAAGTACATGACAAAATGATTGATTTTCGAAAACATAGTAAACCCCCTGAGCGGGCTGCTCATCCCTGGGTGGGGAGCGAGCACTGCCAAGGGAACAGCACAGCCGGCTCATTGGGGAGGAGAGCGCTCGGGCTAAAAACAGTGAGAGAGGATTTAAAAATAAGTCTGAATGGCCGCGCAGAGGGAAAAGGGGTGGCTTCCATTTGATGGAAAAAGTGAGGATTCAAAACTTCTGAATAGGAGCACAGGAGTATTTTTATTGCGATGGCATTGAAAAGAGTTGCAAGTTGAGATCCCGCTCTGGTTAGAAACAAGACATTAGTGGTCCACGAGGATTTGCATCCCCACAGGGACCAGGTGGGAGGGAAAGAGGCTCTCACCCCTTGATTGGGCCAGAAGCTGGAGACAATATTCTGCGGGCGAGTGGGACTAAGGGGAAAATAAATCAGATTTCCTTGTAAACCTCCACAAGTAGCCAGGAATCCTTCATTTTGGTAACTGCCCAGTAGAGTTTTATGTGGATTGTTCTTTTTTTTAAGGGTCAGGATTGCAGAAAGCAGCAAAACTGTCCAAAAGCAGGATTTCTGTCCTGTTTACAAGGCCGAGATTTCAACATTTCAGCTCAGGCTGAGAGGAAAAAAAAGAATCTCAAAGCTTTTCATGAGCTCCGTTGAATACTCATCTGGCTGCATCAAAATTTCCACTCCCATTATACCAAAATGTTTAATTTCGGTCTTTACAGCATCTAAAATTGTTACCCGAGGAAAACTTCCCCCAGTGGAAACCATCCAGTGAGTATTTTAGTTGAGCTATTGTGAGAGCATAAAGGAAATCTTTGATATCAAACTGAAATGCTTTAGTTCTTTTGTGCTGAAAACATTCCTGACATTGATCTGTGCCTACAAAACTCAATCAAATGTGAGTTTTCTGCTGCAAAACTTTCACTGGAAAGATTTTGGCTAATAAGGACGTGTGATCCCTGCTAGGATCTGCAGAGAGGAGGTTGCTTCAGTGTGTCAGGTATTTTTGCGTTTCCTTTTGTGCCTGTTGAAGTTTGATGGGGAAGGAGGAGTGAAAGGCTTGTAGGTGAGCTGGAGGTGAGAGATCTGGAGAGCAAAGGGGAGAGAAATAGAAACAGTTGTGGCCAGAGGGAAGCAGAGATTCCTGCATCACAGAGAAACCCAGAAGGTCTTAAACCCAAAGCACTGTTTTCCTTTTGTAGGAACCTCTAGACATGCGGGGAACCAACTGCTCTTGGAAGAATGTTGCCTTTTGCTCTTCTAGGGATAAGGACTAGCAAAGCCACCGGCCC